>JAGJRP010000058.1:10558-106856 GCA_022832235.1 Lepidurus couesii
TATATGTAAAAAATCCTTAAGTAATGCAAAAAAATCCTTCATAAATAGCAAACTTGGATAAGAAAAATTGAAAAGTTCAGCAAGCTAAAGGAACTCAAGCTAATATCAATTTCGGATATTTTCAGAAATATCCGAAAACACCCTCTCAAAATGCAATTAAAGTAAAAACATTTAGAATAAAAACATAAAATAAAAACATTTAGAAATTCCCTTCCTGGCACAAAAAATTTATAAAATAGTTTTATTCTTGCGCTTTAGCCAGTTTAAAATGTTTCCAAACTCGCTAGAATGATCGTTACGTATCGATAAAGAGATTATACAGAGAAAGAGGGATACTATAATCGATTAAGAAAATAATATTATCGATTAATAACGCTACCGATTACGTTATCGATTATGTTATAATAATTATCGATTCATAATAACGTTATCGATTCAGGGAATGGAAAACATCAAAATATAGGTAAAAAATCCTTAAGTAATGCAAAAAAATCCTTCATAAATAGCAAACTTGGATAAGAAAAATTGAAAAGTTCAGCAAGCTAAAGGAACTCAAGCTAATATCAATTTCGGATATTTTCAGAAATATCCGAAAACACCCTCTCAAAATGCAATTAGAGCTCCCGTATATCTTAGCTTATTGATGGGAAAAAAATCAGAGATGGCGCTGATGTTTGTTATTGTTTCGAAAGGTAAGCTATACGGGAGACTTTATGATTGGGTTGTTCACATCGTTTGCTATAGATAAACACTATTACCAACCCTAAGAAACTTACAGAAATTTGTTTGAGGAACTGTTTCATGGTACCGGCTTCCTTTTCCAGGAAATCGTTCATAAATTCCATAAAGTTTTCTTTGCCTTGGAACCTCGTGAAATTAGCCAAGGTCTGCAGCGTTTTAGCAATCAACGTCAAGTTCCTCGACGCCTTTTCATTAGGGTATTCTGTTTAAAACAGGGGAAAAAAGAAAAAAATCTCCAGTTAGTCCACATGAAATACTAGATACCAACCCTCTTAAAAAAGAACAGAAAAAAAGAATAAAGAAGCAAGAAAATCTTCCCCGAAAAAAACACAACAAAAAAAGGAAAACAATATCCCACCCATGCAAAAAAAATAATAAAGCAAATCTCTCTTACCAGTCGTAATCCCAAATAGGCTGGGCGACAATATCGCTGGACATAAAAAGCGCAGGAATATGGAGGCGGAAATCAGATGATCACCCACGTCTTCCTTGCCTAAGGCGGCCAACCTTTGCCGGAATGTGTTGAAGCATTCTTGGAGCTCCCTACAAATGGACATATAAGAATGAGCGTCAAAAGCTGTATAAAAGATCTCATCTAACCAGAGGAAAAAAAAAAAGAAAAAAAGGACAATGGCCCCACCCTAAACTACCCAGATAAAACCACTCGTACCCTTTAGGAATAGTGTTGACTATAGTTTTTAGATGGTGGTGGGAAATATCATAAATGCAGTACTGGCGGGTTAGGATCACAGCAAAAGCTTTACTCCCCCACCACCAAAAAGCGGGGGGAGTGTATATTACTACGTCCAGCACCAGCAAAAACGAAAACTTGAAAAAACATACATGGGGAAATAGGCTGTCGACTCGAGAATCTTGTCCCAAGCCATTCCTACTGCTTCCCTTAAGTGCCCTTGCTGCTTCGCTAAGCTGGATGACGACGTGACGCGCAATGGATCCACTTCGCAATCTCGGCTGCTCGCGGAATCCAACAGTATTTCGACGATGCCCGTCAGTGTCTCCCGGAGATATGCCTTGCCCACTAATTTCATATAAGCTTCCATGGCTTTGGTGGCGAACGAATTGCCTCTGAACGTCAAGTGCTCGTCGTCTAATAAAGATAAAAAATTAAAATTGAATTAGAACACTGCTGCAAAAAGCACCCAAACATCCATAAATAACTAACAATAAATACAATAAATAAATATATAAAAAATAAACATGAAAACAAGTTAAAGCGTTTCTAGTGGTAATAATGTCTAGGAATCAATTTAGGGATAGATTGACTTGTCAGTTTTTTTTTTTTTTTTTTTTTTTTTTTTTTTGCTTTTATGGGGAGGGGTGTGGATCTAGCAGATCTTGGGTGTAAGAAAAGGTTAATGGAGAGTGCAAAAAAGGGAAGAAAAGGAAAGATATCTATCTATATATCAATAAGAAAAAAGGGAGTTAATTACCGATCCGATCGATATCTGCCATGACGATGTCAGCCAAGAAGCGTTGCGCCATGTTTTCTCGGTGCATGATGGCCACCAAGGAGGTGGCAATATCTTCTTTGGCTTTGACGCCTACGATGGGCTCGAGCGTGTCGCACAAAGGGAGATATTCGTGTTTAAGCAACCTGAGGAACTCTTCGTACACTTCGAAGGGCAGGATGTCCACTGATTGAAACTTGCATTTCACGCGCAAAGAAGGAGGGTCTTTAGTAGGCCGCCGTTCCGAAAGTACTGGATACCACTTCTCGATCAGGAACCGGGAAGTCACTGTATGGACGGGAATGCTCACCGTTCCTAAGCCCCAAAATGAAACATAAACAAATGAAACCACACATCTCGGTTTCTTAACAATAAACTCGGTTTATGTTTTCATTCTCCATTCTCTATAAAACGCGTTGACGCATTGAGGTTAAACCCATAAAAACATACAAAAGGAATTAAAAAAGGCTCAAAGCGTTCAACTCAAGGTTGAAGTAATAAGGGCCTTAGACTGAAAGCGATTAAATCATTATGTTTAGATTGATTTGGGATATTTAGAATGAACGTGTCGGTAACCTAATTTAGCCCTGAAGCTTAAACTATTTAAGTTGAAACAAAGGACTAGGAAAGTCGAAAAGTTTGATCATTCACTTTAACTTCGATATTTTAGAATGACGCATAATATTTTATTTATTTTATCTTTGATTTTCATATTGATTTTCCAAGATGAAGAACGTCTGAAGATCTAAGCAGTTGCTAAAGAGAAGTTAGCAAAAATTTCATAGTATTTCGCCTGAATCTCTGAAAACTCGGTCACTTTTAAGGAAGGTTAACTTTGCAGATTGAACTTGGGGATATGTCGCTTAAAACATTCGGAATGTTTTCGTTTGCGGTTCCCCAACAACGAAAGAACGTATGCATGGTACCGAGTACTTAAAAATATCGCGTGCGCAACCATGAAAACTCTCCTTTAATTGAGTTCAACGAAAATGTTCGAAATGAAGCTAAATATACTTATGTTTTGAAACTAAAGCTAGACAATTTTAATTACACTGATGAATTTAAAAGTGAAATAACAAAACTATTAACTTTAGTCTATTAAATGGCAATAATTTAAGCTAATTCAACATCTCGATGCTGGATATCTCGTTTAAAAAACCGTTCGTTACCACACGGATAAAGTCGTTCGTTATAGGGCCCACAACAATGAAAAACCTTGGTTGAAACAAAGCTGCTTGATGTAGTAACGCCAGTAACTTAACCTGTCCTATTATGTGACTTAAAAGTACACGACAAAACCATTCACTGTAATCTCTACTTAAAAAACACACTTTTATTGATCTAATTCAATAGTGAAGTAATAAATAACTCGCTTAAAATGTCCGGATTTCCGTTTCTAGATCCGCTAACAATGAATCGACATGTTCCTGACTATGCACTGTAGCAACTCACTCCACCCCCCAAAAAGAAAGGCGAACAACAATGAAAAATCCCTCCAAAAAAGAAAAGTAACTCCTGCCTTAAACTCTACCCTTGTAAATCGTACTGACGATATAGAAAATGGTCTACAATGAAAATAAATTGGAAAAATATAACTTACCGACAAGGACATCTTTCTCTCGTTTCTTCTTGGGATCAGCTTCGCGATACAGGTCAATATTGATGGTATGGACTACGGGCAAATCCTCCAGCTCGAAATGTTCGCCCCAGAAACACATATCATTTTTCTGTTTCCCAACTGTCCGGGCGTGCAACGTCTTATCTAGGCACACTTTGCAAAAGTACCTGAAGGGACAACGAAACAAAACGAAAAAAAAATAAAATAAAAAAAAATCTTAAGTAAAGTGGAAATGGCACAGAGTCATGAGCTACGAAGAGAGGAAAGACAAGTCTTGTTATATATACACTTCATTTTATCCCAGGCGTTGAAAAATACATGCTTAGTGGTTCCCTATTCATAAATCTTGAGGCCAAAAGGGAGCCATAACGTATGTACATTCATCACCTGCGTATTTCTTCCTTCCTTCAAAAAATATTTCCCCCAAAACATTATAAATAGATTAAATGCTTACCGTTTCTTATTAGCAATGCCTTTAGCTTCCAGAATCCAAATCTTCAACGAGTTGTCAGTGCGAGGTACTCTTTCTTGATGTGGGTGGACCGTCTTTTTTAAACTGCAATAGAATACCAATTTTTTTTAGAACTGTCAGAATTTAACACCAATATAGTCATTATTTGATTTTTTTTACGATAGGTTTATAGAAAATTATATAAATTTTCCCTTAAGACGAATTTCCTGTGCTATTAAGTAGAGAAAGAGACCTTAGTACCGTTGCAAAAGCGATAAGGGCCATTTTCCTATCTTGGAACGTAACAAGGTAGACCTTAGGGACACAAAACGGCTATAAGGGCGATTTTCCTATGTATATACACGGAAAGTCGACCTTGTGAATATCAAACCGCAAATAAATTCGAAATTCCTTTGCTGTAACACGATACATTGTTCTTAATATCCAAGTAACAGCTTCGAGCTCCTTTCTTTGGCACGTTCACGAGTTATAAGCAATAGAGTGGCTGATTTTGACTTATTTTACGTTAAGATAAGGCTAGGCAAAAGTTAACAAATAATGGAAAAAAAGATAACATCATAGGACTTACTGGTGAACCCATTTGTTCCGTTCTTCAGCACTGCCGCACCCCAAATAAGTCACTCCGCCCGGCCTGGTAATCTGTATACAGTGGTCCTCTCCCAGCACCGAAGGATGTAAGGATCGCACGCCGACATCGTTGGCCGAACCCGGGGCAATAGAACCAGGCGCCCCACTCGCGCCGAGCTCGATGGTATGGACCGCGGCTTGCGGGACTTGTCCCACGCCACACAGCAAAGATTCATGGGAGCGCGACGTCCTCAAACGGGCAGGTCCCACTCTGCGAAGATATTGATACCAATAAGTTAAATTGCCTCCTAAGATTAGCATTCCCGACTTTTCTATATCACCGAACAAGAACAAATCCACACTCTGAAACACGTACGCTTTAAATGAAAAGGGGAGGTAAAAAAGTGGAGAAAAATGTTGGAACATAAAGTACTTCAATTTGCCCCCCCCCCCCACCCTCAATTTCTCTTTTAACTTTAAAAGAATACGCATATCCTTTACATTCTACATGACTCCCCCCTCGCTCACACACATACAAAAGACCTTCACCTACATTTGTCTTACGATCCACGTCCAACCATGTGATAAATGCAATCATCTTTTACGGAAAACACCTGGGGACTATCTAACATCCAGGCCAATCGCTCTGGACGTATCCCATAGTATAAGTATAGTACAGCATAGTATAGTAGAAGACAACAAGCGGTAAAAATTGATACATGTCATTCCGATATACGTGAATTCTTTACAGAAATCCAAAAAATTGGGGAAAAGTTTTAAATAAAGAGAGAAAATCCCCAAAAGGAACGAAAAAACGAATCTTTCGTGGTATTTGGGTTCTTGGTGGAAACTTTGGTGGCCGGACGAGGTAGTCTGAAGGCAATTTAGAGCGGAGCTGTACGAGAATATAACTTTTTTGTTTTTTGGGGGGCAGAAAACCCCGAGGCGCCTATCATCATTACTATTACTGTTACATTTCTGGGCCTGAAAAAACGTCGATTGGGCGCAAGACAATCTTAGGAAAAAATACTGAACGAGCTAGGAGAGAAAGGTAAAAAAGAAGAAGAGGGAGGTCTTCGCAAAAAGAAAAAAAAAACTTAACTGCGGCTGGGAGTAAACGACGACCAAGAGAGGGCGCAATGAAGCAGAATTAAGTTTGGGTTCGACAGACATGCAAATGCACTCTATACGGAAACCATCAGTAGTCAGAATGTGGAATGCGAAGTCTTTTTCCAAGGAGAAGCTTGCATGATAAAGCTCTACTTGGTGTGTTTTTTTTTTCCTCTAAAAACTTACGACTATTGCGTTTCTTGGCGAAATGAAAATGAGTTCTTTTTAGCGAGCTTTAATTTCGAAAAGCTTTTAGAAGAGGTAATTTGTTGAGCCAATGGTGCTAATTTAAAGCAAATGGAATCTACTTCAAACTGAAATTGTCTTCTTGAATTTTAGCGCCTTTTTTGGTATACTGCTACCTGTTCAAGCAATGGAGCAATAGAGTTTAACTTTGTAGTGTTTTGCTGCAATTTTTAAAGAAAATACGAAATTTCTAGACATTAAGATCTTTTTGGCAGTGACTTGGACATTAAGAACCATTTTACAGTGCTAGAACATAGGAGTTTCGCCCTTATTGTAAAGTTCTACTGTGAAGGTTAGTTAAGGTCTACTTTCGCTCACTTTAACACAGGAAATCGCCCTTATTGCAATCCCACGATAGTAGGGTCTATTTTTCTACACACTAACATAGAAAAATCGTCCTTATTGCCAACAACAATGAAATTTGAAAGAAAATCGGACATTTCTAGACGTTTCTAGTAACTGTTAGCAGTGATGGGCAAAAAAGATCCGGATCTGCTGCAGAACGTAAATTTCATTATTGTAACAATGAAAGTGTGGCCCCTCTTTCATTGTTACAAGAATGAAATTTACGTTCTGCCGCAGATCCGGATCTTTTTTGCCCATCACTGACTGTTAGTAGTGGCTTGGATAGTAAGGTCTATTTTTATACATGTTAGCATAGGAAAATGGCTCTTATTGCCAACAACAATGAAATACTTCTGACGCCCGAGTCTTTTTGTGTTCCTCCATGCATGCTTGCTATAAAAAGCTAAGCTCTATGGGGAACCTTAACTACCATATGCTGTTATAAGTGTACGATGGCGTTTTTCGTGAAGATGATCTTGCTAGGTGTCTCTCCGAAGCAAACGTGGGCCAGTTTTTGTGTGGGTGTGGGTGTTGTCAGAAAGACTCTTCTCTTTCTCCTCTCCTATTTTTTTTTTTTTTTTGGGTTCGGTATAATGAGACGATTTACGCCCTTCTGCCGTCCATTTTTCCCCCTTGCCTTGACAGATAACGAGCGGCCTGGGACTTGTCGATGCGTTTCCAATGACTAGTCCATAAACACAAGGCTCAAGCTGCTCCGCTCACACATATCCGCGCGGCAAGCCCACCCAAACACCCCCGCTAAGTTCATTGAAGCTACCGGCCGGCTCTTTTCTATCGAGCAATATAGACACTACAACCAAGTTGTTCTCACCCTGCTGTACGAACGCAAAAAAAGGGAAAAAAAAGTAAATTTTCTCCCTCTTTTCCGTGTGTGTATGCCTTTCAGTAGCAAAGAGGGCCACCACACTGGCACACTTATAAAAAAGTTTCCGTATATTGGAAAAAGAGCAAAAACCTATACAGTGGTCAAAGCCCCGGTCAGTTTGGATGGGTTCCATGTCCCCCCCTTTACGGTATAAATTTCCAACCCCTCTGAGCTCGAAAGAAAAAGAAAGAAAGATCATTCCCTTACAATTCTAAATTAAAATCCAATGTCTCCCGCCCTTAACGGGGCAACCGTGTCCAACCTCCTCCACGCAATCTTTCCTCCCTAAAATTCGACACGCTGTTTTAGATGACAAGATTAAATCACTTAATCAACTCCTCCCACCCAAAACCCTTAAAAACCCGATAGAAAAATCCGAGAAAATTGTAATTAATTTTGAAGCCATTAAATCATTAGAATTAAAGTAAACAAGAACATACCAAGAGGTAGTATTAGCCAGTTTAATTAGAAACAAAAATTAACTTCCGTACTTCAGAAATTTATAAGAAATTAACTCCTTAGCAGCAGCTTGGACATTAAGAACCAATTCTCCGTGCAAGAGCATAGGAAGTTCGCCCGTATTGCAATGTTACGTTACTAAGGTTCACTTTTGCCCAATTCAACATAGCCAAATCGCCCCTATTGTCCACAACAATGAATTACTTTTGAAGTCAAGGAATCTTTCTGCGTTCCATACATTAAGAACCATTTTCCCGTGTTAAATAAAAGGAATTTCGCCTTATTGCAATTCCATGTTAGTAAGGTCTACTTTGGTCCAGCTCAACATAGCCAAATCGCCCCTATTGCCCACAACAATGAATTACTTTTGAAGTACAAGAGTATTTCTGCGTTCCATACATTAAGAACCATTTTCCCGTGCTAAATAAAAGGAATTTCGCCTTATTGCAATTCCATGTTAGTAAGGTCTACTTTGGCCCATCTCAACATAGCAAAATCGCCCTATTGCCAAAAACAATGAATTACTTTTGAAGTGAACGAGTCTTTCAGCGTTCCCCGATGCAATTACCTGCGTTTTCGAAAGCTAAAAAGTTTCCTCAGTCGACGAAACCGTTTCAGAATCCCCAACCCCGGCATTATCTAATCCAACAAACACCTCACAATTCAGAAAACGGTCAATCCAATCGCACCAACTTTCAAAGTTGCCTCTGTTCCACTAAATCCACTTGTAAGGCCATTACTCCTCTCCACATTTCAAACAGAGTCCCATTCACGACTGTCTAAACACCAACCGCCATTTTGAATAAAAACGTTCTCATTGTGTCTATTTAACACGACAGCCTTGTATTAAAACTGTATAAATTAGCCGGCCAATGATCCTAACCACGAACCACCCACATCCAATAATGTATGCTTCGCAAACACCTGTGCTCCCGATCACACTCCCGATTGTCCTTCTGTCTTCTCTTTCTCTGTTTTATAACGCGATTTCGTACTGCAACTTTTATCAGATCCCCATGATTGCGTTCATAATGAAACTTGAACCCAACTACCGAAACCAAACAATTTCCGCTTGGCTTTTATCTTCCTTGGTTTTTAATCCCCGTTAAACTTCGAAAAGCCACTTTCCTTCGAAACTTTTCACCCTTGCCAAAAAAGAATCGAACTTTTCTTATCACTGCGAGGCACAACGTATCCAAAGTCTAAAAACTTCCAAAATTTCTTCCAAATTTTCTCTGAAAATGAATCTCGGATTGTAATTTCACCGTGTTCAATTACGAGTGACTCGCCAGCGGAGCTTCAGAAAAGTAGTGACTCGGATCGCGATTCCATTCACACTAACAAGGGTTACTCCCCAAACTGGGTTAGGTTAAGGTTCTGGCTAGACTTTTGCTTCCTATAAAGACTCCCTCAGACTGTCCGCCGCCCTTGCGCAGTCCCGGCAGAAATACACGAAAAAAAGAAAAAGACTTCCAAACTTGTCAGTCTCGCTGCCAATGTTTTCGGAATACCTGGACCCCGTTCATTTGGCACTGCTATCAGAAATCGGTGTAAAAACCTCGTCACCTGCTGCGTCTAAAGTCGTCTTCTGTGGCAGTTTTGGCAACTCTTAAACTATTTCGCTCCAAAGGAGCCCCCAGCTGGGGAATTTCTGTTCTGCCGGACCTTGCAGCCATGGCGCTTCTGCATTTCTGCATTGACTAAATAACTTATCAGGGAAAACTTCCCGACTCTTAATGTGGAACTGGAGGGGGAAAAAATTCATTAGTGACGTCGTTACATTATCATTAAAAAACAAAATTCCCTGGCTGGTATTTCTGCGAGAACTTACAACGCAGAAAATTAGTAACGTTGGACACTTTTAACTCACTTTTGGGACTGACTGGCTTTTTGGGTGAACCCCAAGTTTGCCCCCAAGTTGCCCCTTAGAGTTTTGACCGTCCCAAACTTATCGCTATACTCAAGTTTGGCTTCACTTTGGACTTGGGGGATGGGAAAACACTGTCTTTGAGGTTTGAGAAGTTTCTGTGCTGGGTTTTTTAAAATTTTCCTAATATGCGTTTACGTACAGTACGGTTACTTGTTCTTTGTCTTTGAGGGAGCTGGAAAGCAGGGATTACAAGGGTCGAAGAGGGTGGAATGAGGGAAGATTGTGTTTTCCTGAGCTTCTACTCCTATTTTCATTGTTGATGGTTGGAGCATGTTTCGGTGTTGCTGGGAAGTAAATGCGCTAAGAGTATTTCATTGTTGCCCACACATGGCTCCAGAAGGAAGGTGGGGGTTTGGACAATAAGAACAATTTCCCGTGTTAAAGTATAGGATTTCGCCCTAATAGCAAATGGATGTTATTAAGGTCGAGTACTACCCACCTAAACAAAAAAAAATCGTCCGTATTGTCGTTGGGTTACGTTTATACAAGCCTAAGTATGTTTTCAACAAGCGGGTACATCTTTTGCCGTAATAAGAACAATTTCTAGTGTAAAAGCATAGGAAATTCGCTCTACCAGCAAGTGAATGTCATTAAGGGCTAGTTTCAACTCTTAAGCACAGGAAAATCGCCCTATTGCCTTTGCGCTTTATATTTCCAAGCCTAAGCATGCGAATTTCTACCTATGGATGTAACTGGGGCATGTTTTAGCTATCTTGCTAGGAAGTAAAATGCGTCAGGACTATTTCATTGTTGCTGTAAAGTGAATACGTTAAAAGTATTCATTGTTGCCAACACATGGCTCTACACAGAAAGGATTTGCAAGCACGGATTTGGACATAAGAACAATTTCTCGTGTTAAAACACACGAATTTCCCCCTTATTGCAACGTGAATGCTATTAAGGTCAATTTCTCTACTTAACGCATAGGAAATCGCCCTTATTGTCGTCCAGTTTTACTTTAACAAGCCTAAACATGGCGATTGGGCATGATTTCGCTGCCTTGCTATAGGACGTCAAAAGCGTTAGGACCATTTCATTGTCGCCAACAATGAAATACTCTTCTGCCTGCTCTATGCTGCCGTTATCCCATAGAAGTAGCTATAAGCTAGAGCCTTAATAAGTTAACAGCGGAAAACAAGCACTCCAATCTTTTCCCTACGAATCTCTGATGTGTGCATACGTACTAGATACAGTACAGTAACATCTGCAGAGACGGAGAGATAAATACATAAAAATGAAATCCATAAGAAAGAATAGAACGCTATGCATAAGTAAACTTGTAAGGACAAAAAGCAATTTGTCTAAAAACCGCAGTAGTCGTTTTGGCCCTCGAAAAAAAGGGGGGTGCCTTTGTTTGTGCTCTGTGTTTGTCAAGAGACGGAAGATTGTTTAAATATTAGGTGATTTAGTGTTATCAAGAGATAAAAACCCTGTGTGGCGTGTTATTTGTTAGTTTGTTTGATTACTGGGCGCTTAATCAGTGACGTGGAAATCTTATTTCTTTGGCTGCTCAACCCTTTTAGGTTCGGGGAATTGAGCGTCGAACCAAAATTGGGAAGAAAGAAAACCTTTGCCGAGGCTTAGATGGGCCTAAGAGAGCGAGAGGAAATATTAGGGAAAGAAAGGAAAGCAAAAAGATTTTGAAAAAAAGGAAGAAAAGAGAGAGAAAAAACAGTTTGACGCCCCAAAAATAAATAAAAGGGATAAAAAAGGCGGGGGACAAGACATTTGTTGCCTTTACGTGATCGTGAGGGGCCTGGGAGGCTTTTCATTATCAACGTTAACAAGAGCAATAAGAAACAATAAGTCGCCGGGTTGCGAGTTAGGGCATATATATTTATACTTACGATTCCGTGTCCAAGGTGCTTCGTTTTCTTTCCAATTTCGTTACGCTTTTGGTCCGTTTCAGTGGATTGGACTTGAAAGAACGTTTCGAGAAGAAATTCTGGGAAGGAAAAACGAAAAAAGATACCAAACGATTTTTATTAGTATGTATTTAATACGATGCTTCAAAAGATTCTTTGGATCTTCGATTCTAATGATTCTTTTAATACGATCTAACGTACTCTTTCTATGAAACAAACTTTCAACGGTTAATTCCCTGTAACTTTTGCGAAGTATTGCAATAAAATTAAGAAGGTAATTTGCAGTTGTTGAACTAATGAAGTTTCGAATGTGTTCTACTTCTAATTGTTGTAGTAGATGCCGCTTATTGTGATACGTTTGTCAAGAGAATATTGATTCTACTAAGCGGAGATTCTGAAAACCGAAAATGTGAATTGATACCAATATCCGAAAGTGTGATTCTAATAACGATTGAAATGCTATGAAGTTTATCACTTTGAATCGGTCCTTTAAGTTTAATTCCGTAAAGCGGCTGATTCTAATAACTATACTGATCACAATAAGCGACACCTACTGGATAACAGAAATTTCAAGTTCCGGTAGCTTTTGCTATTGTTTTTCGGAACGATAGGTTTTCACTATGACGACACATATCGTTAACCTTCTTAACTTCCCTCTGCTTTCGAAAGTCACAGTTTCATTGTTAACAAAGGGGTTTTCCAAGGACATTTCCATACCTAACGATGCGTCAATCCCCCAAAACAGCCACAAGTAACCGTTACAAGCTTTAAAACAAACGTTTTCTTCCTAACAAGCTAAAAAATTTTGTCCAAAACCTTATTCTCAGAAGTACTCAAAACTTTCAACTGAAAATCCTCCGGTGTATATCAGCAGAAACAATTCGGAAAAAAATCCCGAAAAAAAATCAGAAAAAATCGTGAGATATTTTCCATTTAATTCTTGGAAAATTCTCTAAATTAATTCTAGACAGTTCCCCATAAGTTCTAACTAAAACTCTCGGATTAGTTTTCTAAAAAAAAATCCTCCCAAAAAACTTTAAAAATGTAGAAAATCTTTAGAAAATTCTGAAAATAACTAAAAAGAATCTGATAAAATCCCTAGATATTCTCCAATCAATTCTTAAAAATTCTCTAAATTAATTCGAGATAGTTCCTCAAGTATTTCTTTAAACTCCCGGGAAAATCTTCAAAAAATTGTCGCATAAAATTCTTAATTTCTTTAAAAAATCACCTGAAAGTGAATTCCGCCTTGGATCATATCATTCAAAACTGGCAAGAGCACAAAACTAGTATCCATGACTCTTTGCGACAAACTATAATGTTCTCCCCAGAGATAAAACTTGCTTTGCACCATTTTATCTTCTCATTAACCTCCAATGTGTTATCTAGTTTCACTTTCCCGTCTTTTAAAGTCTCTTTCTGCCCAATCCGAGAATCTCACTTCAAAACTTCCCTGTACATAACTTCCAGAATAGAATCTTTCTAACTGGGGAAAAATTAGGGAAAAATCTCTCCAAGAAGCTCAATTTCACTTTCAAATCTGTAGGAAAACTTCGAGGAAACTTTTAGGCAATAAAAATGACATGCTCAAGTCACTTTTTTCCCTCCGCCCGAACCCCGAACAATGAAAACTAGACTAGACAACGCCAACCCAAACAGGCTTATGCATCCGATGAGGTATGGCAGTGTACTGAATAGCACGGTAGACTCTCTCGGCTGAGCGCCTAACACATTGTATATAAATTGCTCTTCTTTCCACTACGGTGATTAGACGGACAGTCATGTAGTAACGTGGAAAAGGGAGGGGGAAATCCCGTCCTCTTTTTCTTTCCCTAGCACCTTGCACATACCTCATAGTGACGCATATACAACCCGTAAATATACACAAAAAATTTTTAAAAAAAATAAAAAAAATATTAAAAATATGCTGCCCTCTTGCCCACATCCCGACCCCTGGAGTACTGGTTTCTCTATGTAAATGAGCCGGAACTTGCTTGACTCACAAGAGTTCAGTCGTGATTCCCAGTTGCTTATGAAAAAAAAACTTTTCCAGTTTCTATGGGGTTTTCTTACGACTCCCAAAACCTTCTTAGCAAATTATGAAACTTCGCGAAAAAAAAATCAAATAATACAAAAACCACAAACGGAAGAACCCAAAATACGATAAATTTAGAAAAAGAAGGTAGGAATAGGGTTAATCTACATGAGAATGATTCTAATTGAGGCCATTTATCCGTTTTAATGCATGAAGGAAGTAAAGATCAAACTTACGGCAAATCGAGAAGGCGTGGATTCCATAGTATTCCGCGTCATGGGTCCTGACAATACTGGCGTGACGGGTGCACTTCCTCTTCGTTCACCACACGCTTTTTCATAGGACGTATCTAAAGGAAACAAGAACAAAAAAGAAATAAAATCCCCCGCCAAAAGTTAAGTCAACAAACAAACCAAGTTTCAACAGCTCGTCCATTCATTTCCGTGAGTTTTTTTTTTAGTTTTTACAAAAAGTACTCCCTTTAGTCTGCGTTAGCCTTCTTTAAGGTCATTTTCGGTTAAATTCACCCGCCAAAGCTTTCAATTCCACCCCAAGTAATGATATTTCCCCTGTTCAGCGTCTCTACCGTTTTCCCGCCCACCACGTGCAAGATGGCGGGCGGATGCATGCACCGAAAGAGACGTGACCCTTCAAGTCTGTTTTTCTCCTCGGAAAAAAGCACCCCCGCGGACTTTTTCACTCCTACATCCCCTTGTCCTTACAATACGGTGACACTTGCCCTTGCAACGTTTATATCGCAAGCAAAACACGTCCAAGCTTTATCTTCCGTTTCCCAATCGCCACTTTTCGTTCCTGTCGCCACCGCAAAGAGGGGGACTGACTACCTATCCATTGTTCTAAACGATCTAACCTTCCCCTTAGAAAGAAGAATTGACTGACACACTTGAAATATCGCTCTTCAACACGTTCAACTTGTCTAGTCAAAGATCTGCCATGTCCCAAAAAGAATTTAAAAGACACGCTACAAAACCACCACACCTTAATCTTTCACCGGTACTGTGTAGCCACCACAATTATACGCTTTGGGCTATAACTCACTGTCTTGATGCAAATGAGCTCTAAAGCTCCTCATCCATTACGTTTTTCTCCCAGAAATCAAGTTTAGCATCCTTCAAAGGATAAAAATAAAACAATCTAGGAGAAAAATCTCCCAAGAAAAAGAGCCCACCGCCAAAGGGAGGGTGAAGAAGAAAGAGGTTAGGCTAAATATAATATGTTACCCGCGAACGATTATCAACAACTCAACGAGCGTTGTGTTCAAACCATACAGGCACACACACGTAACACAACTTGGATCTATTTTGCGTCGAGCTCGAATGTCATGGCATGTGATGTGGTGTATGTATCGTTTGGGAGCTCATTGGTCGCTATAGGCAACGGCCAAAATGATTAATAATAGACCTTTTCGAACGCTACAGGGATAAAAACCACAAAAGCCAGCTCACATCCTTAGGATCGTATCAGTTTGTCACTAACGACGACTATCCCTGTCTTACTAACGAAAATATAAGTTGTTAACATCGATAAGGCCGCTTTTCCTACGTTTAAGTACGGAAAACTAGACCTTAGCGACGCCAAACAGCAATAGGAGCGTTTTTGCTATGTTTTAACGTGGAAATGTAGACTCTAATAGCAACAAACCGCAATAAGGACGACATTCCTATGTCTCAATGTAAAAAACTAGACCTTAGTGACACTAAACAGCAATAGAGCGTTTTTGCAACGTTTCCACGTGGAAAAATGGACTCTAATAGCATCAAACCGCAATAAGGACGACATTCCTATGTCTTCATGTAAAAAACTAGACCTTAGTGACACTAAACAGCAATAAGGGTGTTTCTGCAACGTTTCAACGTGGAAAAATGGACTCTAGTAGCATCAAGCCGCAATAAGGACGACATTCCTATGCTCTAACCGGGGAAAATGGTCTTAATGTCAAGACCATGTCGGTGACTTGGATTCATTGTTGACATAAGTGTGCCACAAGCAACACTAGTGCCCTCTAGCGCCTGCTACTGCACGATCTTTCACTTTCTTTCGCATTTGGGGTTTTTCACGTGCGTAGCCTTCATTAAGCATCATTAGAATGTTTTCACCGTAAGAAAAAGCAGAAGAAGAAGAAAAAAAAGCCTGGAAGCTCTAACCTATTTATGCAATGCAATTAAAGTTAAGAGTAGCAATTTGGCGGGAGGGGAATCCTTGAGTATATATACAGTATGCACGCCTTAACAAACTTTCCCTTTCTATTGTACAAAACTTATGACTTTTGGGCGAACATGTACATAATTTACAGCAACTTTCGTGTCTTCCACACGTGAGAGATCAAGCGCAGGCCAGCGATCGTTAGCTATAACCATTACTTCTCAGCTTTCTTTGACTATGTATACCCTTACGATGTGCAATCGGGGGAACTGAATGTAGTATTGAATCCCTTCCAACGATTGCCATTCTTCTGCTGTCAAACGCAAGATCATCACTTCATCTGTTATGTATACCCCCTCCCCCAAAGAAGGTCAATATCTCTTCTATAACTAAGTATTCCGTATCTGATCCGAGTTGGAACGTCCGAACGGCGGTTGCCTCGAAAGTGAACTCACTTTTGTTGAAAATCGCCAAACAAGGTCAAGTAAGAAGAACCTTAAACCCCTTAAGATGACAGTTGACCTCGATAGTTTCGATACAAACTATACCAGAATTCACTTCTCAAAGATTTAAGTTTCAACTTTTAACGTTCAAAGTGTTTTACCATTGAAGTTTAGTTTCAATTCGTAGTTTCTAGAGCTGGGATTAGTTCAAGGCATTCTTGATTCTTCGGACGAAACGTGTCACCATGCCCAAGCTTCACTTCTGCAGCAATGTAAAGTGTTTTACAATTGAAACGTAATACTTTAGACCAGTATTTACAACACACTGACCTTATTAAGGCGCACTTTGTGTTTTTGACCGTAAGAAAAAAGCTTACTAAATGTTTTACGATCGAATTTGAACCATTTACAACAGTACGACGCTTATTAGCGTATAGTTAGCGTTCCGGCCAGTGTTGTAAACAAACTGCAACGTGACCGCATTCTTTCGCAATCGCTACTACACAACCGGACAACGTATAAAGCCCCGTTAACCTCATAGACGACACGGAGGTCGTTATACTTGGCGGCGCCCAAAAAAACGTGAGAAAAACGATTTACCCAAGCATTCCTACCCACCCAATGTGTCTCTATTGTCCCGCTAACCATACCCAACAATGCCAAATCCGGTCCGCTGTTTACTCGCAGGAATTCCATCCCCTTCTTAACCGTGTTTTCAACTCTGGGCCAAAATACCAGCCAAATGTGCAAATCTCGTTACACTTTTCTCAGTCACGAGCTCAACCAAGCTTGAAATTGGCAAATGCCCAACTTAATCTACAACCCACCACGTTTCTCCCGTTTCCAATACCTTAAAATCAACACTTTCCTCATCTTCACTCTTCAACTCTACTTTCATACTTCAGTCCAAGATTCGACTCCTTAAACTATCTTTAGACAAATACCTCAACGATTCGACTAAAAGCACCGCCAGACAACCTAACACTTGCAGAAGCGGATAGTCAAGAACAAGAATCTCTTTAATACGAAAAGGTGATGTTTACCTAGAGGCGAACTGGACAGCACATTAGCAATACAGGACTTCCTAAACGTCGCCACTTTAAGTTTAGGCCGGGACGGCGATAGTAATCGTAGCCGCATGGTTTTGGTTGTCTGGTCTACGTGTTTTCGTTATCCGAAATCCGACTTAATTCCGATCTCGATCCACCCACGAATCACAATTAAAACTATTGTCCGCGCCAGTCCCCGTTCCAAATTGGAATTCTAATGAACAAGCGGAACTGGATGCAAACGAAAACGCGACCTACATGTTGGACTGTAGCACATTGACGCACACTCAGTTGAACTCAATGTGGTTCAGTTAGTTCCAGAGTAAGGTGTCGAGGCGTGTAACGGCTGCAAAGGGAATGCCAACACTAATGAATGTAACGTCTTTCTCAAGCAAACGGTTAGCGTATTGTACTGAAGGTACTGAATGTACTGCTCAACGGCGGCTCTCGGCTCAAGGCTCAACCTGAGCCCACCATCCGTTGCAAACTAAAAGGGAACCTCATCTAAACCTGCCAGGTATGGACCATCACATCCAAGGAACGATCTTAGGGACGCTTGATCCGAAAGTCTTCGTTAGAACCTGTCCGGCTCTTTCCTATACGATATGCGTTATGGCGTTATTTGGCGTGCAGTGTAATAACGCCGCAGGCTATTCAATAGACCAGCTTCTCCTTCTTCTCTGGTTGGTGGCTCGGCTGTTTTCTCTTGCCCCGAGTACATAGGGAAATTTTGAAAAAGGTTTTCTGAAGCGCAACGAATCGAAAGGAAACTTGCACTGCACATATCGACCCTCCCTCCTTCCCGTTTTCTTTGCCAACTGCCAAACAATTTGCTTCTCTTCAATCTTGTCCACAACGCAAATGGTTAAGCTTACAAGGCAATTTTACTTTGGCTCCTCACACAAAGATCAATACACCTTTTCGAAAAAAAGGAACAACAAGATCGAGATTTCAGTTACGGATAAGATAGAAAAGCGGCCCAACCTGAATACCATCCAACAAAACAACCAATCAAGAGTTTTTAAAAGCCCTTTGAACCTTTCAACCGAACCGCGCCGCACAATAGCGAACGGGAAGTGAATTGAACTAAACGACCGGTGTTCGGACTTGCAAATTAGGCCGAAGGATTAGTCTAGCACCTCATCAGAGACATTTAGGCCGGGTTAAGACGCGCCTTTGCCATATGTTCTCCGTGCCCCTTCTTGCCGCATTCGATGAATGCCTAATGAGTGTTATATACTTAGGCCAAGTCAGTCCCTTTTGTTCAGGTTACAAGTGAACTTTGCGCCAAGAAAACCGAACCTTGAAGCGATTTACAAATATGGATGCTCAAATCGTGCATCCTCTCAGCCTTTGTCTCATGCTCACCTCCCACACAAAAAAAACTATTATAGAATCTTATAACACATCAACAGACCAGCCTCTAAAACGCCATAACTGACAAAATAAATAAAAATAAATTAAAATGAATAAATATAATTAAATAAACGTAATTACGGTGAGCATGTACTTCCATTTACGCATGTAAATGAGTTCTTTGAGAACTATTTAAATTAAAACAATTTTAATAGCCAATTACTGCAACTATTGTAAACTTGCCCTATTCAAACAGAAATTCCTTCTTTCATTTTTTTCGACGGTAGCCTTCGTTCTTCTCAACCTTTGCTCATCCCTCCCATAAATGGGAAAATAACTTTTGAAAAAAATTGAAAAAAAAAACAAAAAAAAATAGAAATAAATATCAAGTTAAATATTACAACATTTCAGACAGATGAACTATTGAATAGTTTGAAAAATTAAAAATAAGACCAAATAGGGATAGTTTAACTGGGGCATCAGGATTTGATTCAATTGGATGTCTCTCAATTCATCACTTTCAGGCTCCCGTTCCCGCCCCCGCGAGAAGTAGTCTTGACATTGACCTCTGGAGGGGGCGGCGACAGCGTGATAGCCTTTCAGCATCAGGATCAGCCATCTTTCATTTTCCTTCTCCCTTACGCTGTTACGCTCACACACACACACAATTAAAAAAAAAGAAATATTCCCAAAGATACCTGACTCACAGCCGGAAGTATCTGACTGTTTGGCAAATTGGGCCAAACGGACGTAGAAAGTGGAATTCCGGCGCGGTTTCGTGTTCACTACACTAACGGCTCTTCGTCGCCGACCCACACTATTGAGTAACGACGTCTCGGACGCCGTCATCCGTTCCACGTCCGCCGCCTCTGTCTCTTCTTTCCTGGGCAACTTGGCTGCTGCACTTTCCGAACGCTGCTTTTCTTGTTGCTTGGGTAGCTTGTCATGCAAAAAGCTCGGAACTCGGCGTACCAAGCCCGACTTTTTCGCCGAACGAACTTGATGCCGCCCGGCCTCGCTTTCCCGGCTCTTCCTCGCCTCGTTCCTGTCTTCGCTCGACGGCTCAAACGTTCTTTCCCGCCTGGGACTCGCCATGATGACGGCTACTGCCTCGCTCCTTCGCAACACTCCAAATCAAAACGTTCGAAATCACCCACTCCAAAAGGCTCCCCCACAACTGGGCTCAACCATTCAAGGCTCGGGTTCTAACAATGAATTATGCATGGCCCAAAAAGGCTTGGTGGTGCTCCTCTTCCTCGCTAAGCGCATTACCGCATTCCATGCATAGGAGCAAGGATCGATGGTAAAACAACAGATCAAGATGTCCAAAATGCGATTTCCCTAGTTGCCGCCACGTTCTTTTCCAGCTTCGACCTTGTCTTGTCGCTTAGCTTGGCCCCAGCAAAAACCTTTTGGGTTCGGGGGGGCAAAAAGCTTTTAAGAGACTTGATGCACCCTCAGGCGCCACCTGACCATCACACACACACACACACCTGCAATGTATACTAAGTTCCAGCAGGGACAATGCAAGCCCAAATGGCAGGTGACGTCCTTATTTCACCTCTAGAAACTTTGTCTTAACGAACTTTTCCACAACTTCAAAACCCCTGCTCGGTGAAGCGTTGTGAACAGCAAAAACGACGCAGAACAGCTTTACACGGAACCAATACGATCACGTGATCCCAAAGGATCCTAAAGTTGCAGAGAGGCAAGTTGCAGGCACCGAACGAGCCAACAATGAATGTCCCTTCTTTTTCCCCTTCAACATCTCACACCCGGCCCTGTAGCCAGCCACTAGCCAACTGAGTTAACTTAACGGCCAAGACGGAAAACTGAACTGGCTAGACACGAGAGAGAGGACTCAGTGACCGCAAGAAACTGGTCAAGTTTTCTTTGCACACTTCCACAAGTTTCCCCCAAGTTCGAGTCAATACACCAGAAGGGCTTAATTTTTTATTTATTTTTATTTGTATTTTTTTGTGAAAAAAAATCCGAGTAATGCTATTAGGGAAAACTTAAGCGGCTTAAGATTCCATAAAGCTCCGCAGCGTCTCTTTTTGTGGCCCTTAATTTCACTGTTGCTGAGGCCACCACTGTTAGGCTGGTGTTGTATTTCACTGTTGTGTATTTGTTGAGTATTTCACTGTTGGCAACAAAGAAGTAACCGCGCTTAAGTTCGCCCCTTTTCAATCTCCAATTCACAAAGGCTTAAATGACATCAAAGTTCTATTACGAGTGCCAAATAGGGCTTGGCAACAATGAAGTGCTTTCGGAAAGCAACATTGAAAGTGAAGTGCGCCTTCGTTTGGCAAAAAAGGACGCGCTAATAGCCCGTCTGGGTTGCCCTTTTAGCGCAACATTGGTTCATTGTTGACAACAGTGAATTTAAACCGCTTTAGCAGCGTTCCTTTTACAGGCACTATTTACAAAAATATACCGCTGTAGTTGGGGCTTTAGCGATGATTTAAGCTGCAAAGTGTTTCCTTTTGTGATAGAATTAACTGAGAAAACTTTTTTCTGTTGGTTCAATTCAAAGTCAACGAAAGGCATCGAACTGAACTTTCATGTAAACAAAGTGGTGTGTTGTGTAACGTAAGTTAAGTGTAAGAGTAGTGAAACTGTAACGTAACTTCCACAATTACAAGTTAAGTATCGATTTTAAAGGCTACGGGCGATACCGACGCCACTGAGTATAACTTTAAATTGAAATCGAAGTTATTTACGACGCTTTAAATCGGTTTTAAATCTTATTTTAGCCTGGTGATATAACTTTGATGTCCGTTAAGAAGTTAATCGGGGAGTAAAAAAGGCCGGGAGTTTTACACTGTTATACACGAATGGAAGCAGATTTTTGTCCACTAAAAGTTTAAGGTCTTGGAAAGCGGCGAACGTTACTTTCATTTATAAGCCATTGATACGAAGCACCGTCCAGATATTGGAACCATATTGCGTTACACGGCACAATACGGTTATCTGATAAGGGCGCCAAAGCCCCACCTTTGGACCGTCACCCGAACGATAAGGTTCCGACACGTTCCCGTTCGGCTTGTGTGCAACTTGGCGTACGTCAAATAGTTCGCTCATATCGGGCTAAAAACTCCAACTTTCGCTTTCCAGAACAATTTCGTATCCTTCGCTTTTTCGACACACATGTGGTCAAGGCTTTTTCCCCACGCTCCTGATACCTCTCTATACTTAAGGAGTCCTTGATTTTACAATTTGAAAATCAACATCGCACGCTTTCGCTCTCTCGGAAATTAATTAACTTTTATTACTTTCTTTAACAGGAAAATTTATTTTTTATTTAAAAAAGGAAAGCGCATTTTTTCCTTTTTTAATAAAAAAGAAAAATGTAAGAAGCGGTAGAATATATAGGACACTTCAAATAGGACAGTTTCCTTCAATTTACACCAATTTGAAGCGAAGGACGTTTCCATTATAACAATTCAGCAATTCGTCTCTCGCTAGGCGTGAGCGATTCCTAACATCTTGATGACATCATCAAGCCCGTTAAGAAATTTATTTTTTATTTTTTCCCGTTCTTCCTGTTTTGGTTTCCTCTCGACCCTTTCATAACAAGGATGCACTAAGGTACTTAAAAAAAAAAAAAACGATTCAACGCCCAGAAAAAAAAATATCTTGATCATCTCTTCTCGAGATGTAAAGCCATGTAGCAATAAGACTTCCACTCCGAAAAAGTGCAACGAACTCGCTCAATTAGCGAACCAAACTTGGGTATACTGTACTGTACAGTGCACACCTCTCTTCATCTTGGAAACCTTGGAAAAGTTCCATTCTACTCATTCCACCACCTCCCCTCTTTGGGCCCTCGACAGCTTGACTGATGGAAATCCGAGCGGCAGTACCCACCCCCAAATCAAATAGTACATGCACTCGCACTTACGCCTTATCTTTCGACCTCTCATCAAAAAGGAACTCATTAAAAGCTACCCGCACACTATTACACAACTAAAGAGCCTTGTTCGCTCCATTCCCTCCCCCCACCCTCATAAAAAAAATATATTTAAAAAAACACGTGTGCCGGACAGGGTTTTTTCGCACCTTTTTTAATTTCCATAAGTGAATGGGAATAGGAGGTATTGTCCTCACCCCTCCTGGTAGTACGTTTATGGCGTTAGGGAAAACCCCGTCGTCCATAGTGTACTTGTGGGCAGACCCTATAGTACACTATAGTATGCGATAGTGACTATGGTACTATAGTGTCCAGTTTTTACGTCTCTCGAGGGACATAAGGGAAGGAGGGGGTGAATTTCCATTATTCCTGGACTGTAGGGTACTGATTCCTGGTGAAAAGGAGGCGGGGTGAGTTAACCGAGTAAACTCATTGAAGGCATCACGATTCTTATGAGTCCATGAGTCACAGAAAGTGGAGGAAGAGGGCCGTTTGGCAGTCTGTTGCGTTGCGGCCGGAATCTTTTAATTCGGCTTATGGGTCGCGGACACATATGTGGCTTGAGGCTTGCAACAATGGCCTACCCTACCCATAAGCGGAAGGCTTTTCTCTACAGAAAGAAGCAAAGAGGGGGGAGAGCGATAGAGGCTGTTAAGATGTTGAGTCATGGACGTCCGGGTCCGGCAAATGCTTTGGCATCTTGCTTCCCCTGTACTCTGAGTACTGTGTCGCACTCTTGGCTCAGTAGGCAGTCTGCTATAGATCTACAGATGTAAAGATGCTCGGAAAGTCGAACAAACCGAGAAATCAAAGCTCCAAGATTCGAAGATTCACTGGAAAATTCGAAGATCCGCTCGAAGATTCGCTTGAAAATTCGAAGATTCATTCGAAGTATCGAAGATTCACTCGAAGATTCGCTCGAAAATTCGAAGTTTCACTCGAAGTTTCGAAGATTCGCAAAAAAATTCGCTCGAAAATTCAAGCTTCAGCCGAAGTTTCGAAGATTCACTCGAAAATTCGAAGATTCGCTAAAAAATTCGCTCGAAAATTCAAGCTTCAGCCGAAGTTTCGAAGATTCACTCGAAAATTCGAAGATTCGCTAAAAAATTCGCTCGAAAATTCAAGCTTCAGCCGAAGTTTCGAAGATTCACTCGAAAATTCGAAGATTCGCTAAAAAATTCGCTCGAAAATTCAAGCTTCAGCCGAAGTTTCGAAGATTCACTCGAAAATTCGAAGATTCGCTAAAAAATTCGCTCGAAAATTCAAGCTTCAGCCGAAGTTTCGAAGATTCACTCGAAAATTCGAAGATTTGCTAAAAAATTCGCTCGAAAATTCGAAGCTTTATTCGAAGTTTCGAAGATTCACTCGAAAATTCGAAGATTCGCAAAAAAATTCGCTTGAAAATTCGAAGCTTCATCCGAAGTTTCGAAGATTCACTCGAAAATTCGAAGATTCGCTAAAAAATTCGCTCGAAAATTCAAGCTTCAGCCGAAGTTTTGAAAATTCACTCGAAAATTCGAAGATTCGCTAAAAAATTCGCTCGAAAATTCAAGCTTCAGCCGAAGTTTCGAAGATTCACTCGAAAATTCGAAGATTCGTTCGAAGATTCAAAGATTCACTCGAAGTTTCGAAGATTCACTCAAAAAAATTCACTTGTCTGAGTATACTCAGTAGGCGGTCTGTTACAGACGTAAAGATGTGTAATTGCTCGAGAAATCTTAAGATGCTTTGAATGTCAGTATCTTTGAGATATTGGACCGAATTGGGTATATCAGATTGGATTGAGTCCAAGTTGTCTTTAAAACTATGAAGAGTGGAGTAGCTAGCGGGAGAATTTTTCGCTGTAGGGACAAGTTTGATGATGAAAGTTCAAACTTTCGGAGGGATACTGACGTCAGGAAGAGAGGGAAGAGAAATAGACATGACAAGCAATCAGCACAGACGACCACAAAATGTTGTGGAAGACCGCCAGCTGGGCTTTGAGGCTGTTAGAACGCTCTACGACATAACAATTATCATCCATCAATGAATACTCCCTATGGTGCTGATCTGGATTTTGGGGGTTTTATGTGACGTCAGGGTTCACTTCGGATCACCCAACCCAATTTCCTTGAAATCAGAACAGAACGTTCTTACCATACACATACACATCAGAAGATAGAAGAAACAGAACACCTAAGCCACGCCCACCATCCTTTGGATCATGCAATGGCACTATTTTTTTCTAAAAAGAAATCGTATTTGTTCTTATACATCGCAATGGGTCTCCAACAATGAAAAACCATTGCGAAAAGTGCGGCCTCAACTCGGATTTTCCCAAACATTTCACTGTTGCTCGAAAGGGGTCGAAAAGTAATACTAGAGAATGTGAATCTTTCAAAGCCTTCACAGCAACAATGAAACATGGCTAAATATGTCAATGATGCATATAGCACCCAGAAAACTTCAACATTCTAAAAAAAGGTGCCGTTAGATTCTGCGTATGCCACTGTGACAGCCCACAACAAGGA
The DNA here is from genome assembly GCA_022832235.1 of Lepidurus couesii. NCBI lineage: Eukaryota > Metazoa > Arthropoda > Branchiopoda > Notostraca > Triopsidae > Lepidurus > Lepidurus couesii. Next base: position 35,736 of record JAGJRP010000058.1, read on the forward strand.
AATTCTTTTCTTTTTACAATGTTCGTCCGAACAAACTCTGTCAATTATTTTCATTGTCGTTGGCATCCGGATCGTGCGATTGATAACAAGGGCCTCATTGGCGACACGACAACAATGAAACCCTCAACAATCAATCCATTCCAGAATACCTTCCAACCATGAAATCTTAACTTCCCCCATGTTCAAATCTAGGAAAAGCTAGGAATCCGATAAGGAAAACATTGTCACTGGTCAAACGGGCGTGGTTTATCACTTGGACTTTAAGAATCTAGCACATGTGAAGCTGGGTTGCAAGTAGAGCGTTAATTCATTACACTTACCCCTTTAAGAATCTTCCGATTTCCTTAACTTGCCAGTTAACACACCATACAGTTTTTAACTTCCAGAAGAGGGAGTAGATTTCCAATCTCAGCTTTCTCTTTGAATATTACTCGACTGCAATCGACTGGAAGCGCTTCTTTCTCTCCTCTAATGTCCTATCTGTCCCTGAGACATTCCAACAGGGAGTAGTAACGTGGTTGCCTTGACTCTACATAGTTCTATGGGGCGTATACAGTTACCTTTTTCCCATTTTTCTTCCCATCTAAAGGAAAAGCTCAAGCTAAAGGCCTTTTGCTCCTCTACTACACCATACATAACAGTAACCCATAGCGATCCTCGATCCTTCGAATCACACCCCAGTGCTATCCTGAACCTATAGTAAACAGCGCTGGAGAGGCCTGCAGGAAGAAGAAAAAAGCCTATATCCTTTTTCCCGTAAAAGAGGTCATCCGTGAAAGCATGGAAGCATGAAAACCACGTTCTATCCATTCCCAGGTAGACATTATCACATCCTTTTCATCCCCCAACGACTCCTTTTTTTTATATAGCCTCCTAAAGGGTTTCGCCCCTTTCGGTGCGGTTCGCCTTCTTAAGATATCGGCAGGATCAAAACAACCTTAACCATACGAAAAACCCTTCGGAAAATTTTCCGTTATTTTTTTTTGTTTATAAATATAAATAGAGAAGGTGCGGGGGCCATTTTGGCAAGACCAGGAGTAACCTCGCGACTGCTGCCAAATTGTTGCTGCAACTTCCAACTTCCCAAAACTCGTTTCAAATAAAGAACTTGGCACCAGTTTGGGACCACACTTCCCTCAGCGACATGACACAGTAGCGCCATTAAACCTTCCGAGGTTTCTCGCCAGAGGAAAACATAAACCAAATAGACGCAACAGAAGGAGCGGATGAGCCCCATGGCCCCAAAGCAACCCAAAAGCAAGCCCAAAATCATCCGCAGTTCCAGTTCGCTCCCAAACGCTGAAAAACAAAACCTCATCAAGGGCATTTTGGCAAAAGCTCTTCCGGAACTATAATTATAGCCTTTTCTCTGGCTCGTGGCTTATCCTTAAGCCACGCCTTGTTTTTTCCTCGTAAATAATTTTCCTGTTTTGCTGCTGCTTCACCAAATGCTGGCGTAATCCCATCCTTTCTTCCATAAAGAGTTGAAAACTCATCTTACCTAAAACGACAGAAAAAATAACGAAATTAGTCACCCAGGATAAACTAGCTAAATATGGACACAGCAAGATCAAACGACAAGTTAAGCTGGTTGGTCATGGGTTTTCAAAACAAGGGGGCGGGGCTTAACTACTCGACCACGCATAGAACACAAAGTCAAGTGGTAAAAACTCCAGAACTGCTCGCGTGTGTTCGTGCCAGAGGATCATTCCATCGTAATTTCTATTGCCTTGTGAAATGGAGGTCAAAGTCACCAAACGCCACTCCGACATGGTTCAAGAGTTATGGTTCTAGCACGATAACATGAGTACAACAAGGAACCCACCAATTTCACGGAAAATGGAATGATATTAAGTTTTTTTGCGGTGCGTTTTGGGGGACAAATGAATCTTAATGAACGTCCTCCCTTATTTTCCTGACCCGTTTTGATGTTTCGGGTGGTAACGTATATAATGACCGTGCCAGTATCGAACATTGTCCTCATTTCAAGCTTCGCGTGCCAAACGTTGTACTGTGCCTCGTTTTTCATTGAATCAATGAATGCGGGTTAAATTCTCTAACAACCGAAAAAAACTCGTTGGGTGACAGTTTACATGCGCTGAACACAATCATTAAGGGGAACTTTTCATGACCTTCCTAATCGTCTTCTAATTCTTCATACTTCAAGGCTTCCTTATACGATGCACGTTATTTAAAAGTATGGTAAAAGGACGTAAAAGCACTGTAATAGCACGTAAAAGCACGGTACGTACAAGCGCGTACTCGTAAAAGTACTCCAGAAGGGTTTTACTGCGCTTAATGTTGTAACTTTCGATGTTTGCAGTGTTTGAATGTCGCGTAGCCTTTTTATCCGTTATGTCGGTAGCTTAAAATAGTAACACTGTGCGCAGTACTGTTTGAAACCAAGGTTAACCTTCAGAAAAACTGAAAGTACGCTAGAGGAAACCAAAACTACTTAAAAGTCACGCCCGGACGCCCTGAACGTACACTATGAGCTTCTTCGCTGATTGAATGTTACCCTTGGTTTGTTCGAAAACTCGAACGTTGTTCTCAACTACGCCAACAATGAAAAGTTCGCTATATGCCTGGCTTACGCATTCAATGTAAATTCGAACATTTATAAAGCGCTTCGCTGGTCGCCTGAAAGCAGGCACGCAAGAAACCAAGCAAGAGTGTTTCATTGTTGGCAAACAATGAAATCCTCTTACGCTTCTTTGCCTATTGATTTGTTCCAAGCACACAGAAACATTTCCAAACATGTCAACAATGAAATTAAAAGTTAAGCTTCCTATCGAACTTTCTAAGAAAAATATCATAGTAATCCTCGGAGCGATTAACCTGATTCACCACTTAGAAAATGGCCACTAAAACTCTAGATTCCGGATTTTCGATTTCCAAATTACCACACTAATGTTTAACTCTTCAAAAAGCTCTAAAACTCAGGACCTCGAGCTCTACGAGCTAAAAACTACATTTAAATAATAAGGATAATACTAAAATCCCGCAAGAATAGAGTTGACAAACGTCCCACTCCGTAACTGTCACATCCACGTTATAAAATAAAATATAAAACGACTGTCAGAATGACTTTGGGTGGAAAAGGGTCACACGCAATAGCCCAATTCACATAAGATGGAGCATTTGAACCCTCATGTGACCCTTTTTCGGAAGGTTAAACCTCCAAATCCTACAACCCCCAGAAGGTTAAAAACAAAAAAAAAAGAATAAAAAAACTACCATTTGATGGCGTCGTGCGTTTAAAGAGCCCCGATTTGGTACTTTTGGTACTCAAGGTGCTCGTATTCAAGGACATGTAGCACTCGTCATCCTCACCGTCCTCATCCTCGTCATGGTTTCCCGCCAAGCACTGCAGCGCACTCCTACTTCGACTACGGCTCCGGCTCCGCGGCGTGAGCTGAACGTTCGATGAGCGCGCCAACGCCGCTTGAGCCGCTTTAATCTTGTCCGCATTGCGCCTTAATTTCACTGTTGCGAAGGGCTGCGTTAGGTTCAAGTTCACCGATGATCTGGGCCAATGCGGCAACGTGTTGCTGTTGCGACCCGCACCCATGCCATTCCCGGTGCCACAAAGCAAATTGCCCACACTGGTCGTCTTGTGGTGATCCATACTGTCGCCAGGGTCGTGGCGAACCTTTCGCGGGCGTTTTCAAATATCCTCAACGGCTTTTCTATCTACTGTTCCAAACGGAACCCTTCCGCTAGGGATAGGGTGAGCCAACTAGGGATCCTAACAGTAACACTAACGCCTCGTTAATAATGATCACAAGCCTTCTTTTTCCCCTTCAATGTGACATGGAAAGAGAGAAAAGAAAGGGGCAATCCCATACGGCGGTTTTATACGACGCCACTAAAGACCACGCTTTATTGCACGGAAGGGAACTAAAGGGCCAAGCAGCACGTGCGTGCGGCGGTATGTGGGGTTATGTGCTATTTTAACGTAGTGTAGGAAGGAACTTGGGCCTGCTTCGATCCTTGGAAAACTCCAAATGACGGGGGAATGAGCGCCAGAGCGAGAGACAGAAAAAAGTGCAGCATGGACGCCTTGAAAACCCACAATGACGCAGCTGCCAGCTGTCGCATAAAAACAGAGCATCCTTTTACGCCCTCTTCCCCGACCAATGCATACGGTCACTAATCACCAACGCACTCAATTCGCACACTTCAGGGGCGAGGAAATTCCGAATATTCCGAGTGCAAAATTTCGCACTCGGAAGATGTCACTTGGGATCTAATGAAGATACTACTGAAGATTTAGTACCAAATCTTCTTCCATTGAACTTTGAATCGAATTGAAGGCTTCTATTTCAGACTTTGAAGCTACGATTCTGGTTAGTATAGGATCGTAAGATTCGGATTCCTAGTGATTTTCTCGCGATTTTTATCATAGAAACTGTCTATGCTTAAATATAGGGGGAACAACGTAATCCTTCGGGTTTAGAAAGTTAAGGCTGAGAAGGCGGGAAAAAAAGTGTAGCGTCACCGTATTCTAAATCAGCGCACCTGAATTGGCTGATTCACTTGTTTTCTTTTTTAGTTTTTTCTATTTTTGTGTTTTTGTATGACACGACACTATGAAGCTTGGCAGCATGATGACAAACCTTTTCGAGTCGTAAGAAACGAAAACACGAAAATCTGTGAGTGAGCGAGTGAGTCACGATGCACGTTAACTGGACTTTGGAGCTTTGGGTACGGCCAAACGTTCCTAACGCCGTCCTTCAATTTGGAATATATATAATGCGCGCAAGCCCAGCGCGTGAGTAAGTACTTCTGCAACACTGAAAACAGCGCATAGGACACCGAACATCCAAATAGAGACACACAACATACACCACGACACACGACCGTTCTTGTTCCTGTTCCAAGGCAAACAAGCCAGCATTGGAGAGGGAACCAGGCGTGTTGTGTTGGGGGTCTCTATCTAACGTTAACACGAAGGGTGCGTTCCTAAACCTTCAAAAGCCTTCGCTCTTCCTGTTTGGGGGTAAGAGAAGGATACCGATAGCGGATCTGGGCTAGCTAATAGAACTTGAGCTCCCGGTACTTGGCGGATTCACGGGGTAAAAAATAAAAAATTTCGATCCCCAGGAAGTCACGTCAAAGCGGATAATGTTCTCTGGACAGGAAACTGCTTCCGAACCGTAAGGTCCCCTGTTCGTGGGCAATAATGAAATAATTCCTAACCGCCTTCACTTGCGAGCAACACTGAATATCCCCAAACGCATCAACAATGAAAATACCGGCTAAAAAGGTTCGTATCTGCTTCAAGCCTGGACCTGACATAACATGCATTGACTCAACACGACACGACTTGCTGAACCTGGCATTCGCTCCTAACGCCAGGCTCCCGTACAGCTTAGCTTTAGCTTGCAATGGCGCGATAGCACGGTGAAGGTTGAAACGATCTTGGCGTAACAAGTGTAAGAACTGTTTGCAAAATATTCTGTCAGTAAAGTAGCTAATACAAATGCAGTGGGCGTGACCGTTTCAATTTTCTTCTTTTGGCCTTCAAAAATTTGAAAAAAGCATTTTAATGTCTCACCTAGGCGAAAAAAAGCCAAAATTTTAAATTTTCGAATTTGCTACATCTCCTAGATGCTCTTTTAGCGTATTTTAAAGAAAATTGAGGCATATTGAGTATGTTTTATAACGTCTCGTTACACAACGTTCTGTTGGACGGCGTTTTATGCGCAGAAGCACATTCATGTAAACCCAATTAAAACACCCTACGGTAACTAGCTAAACTATACAGGGGCCCTAACTGTAATTCTAATGGATAACGTAATGCAATTCTAGCGAATAAGAATAACTGTAATTGGAATGTGCGATATCTATTGTGTGTATACATTGGACGGTGGCTTTCAGAGAAACGGACGTTGTGGGGGCAAAACAAAAGTTACCATGTGGGTCCTTCTTCTTTTCCTATCCAGGAGGGTATTAATTGTTTCCTTTGGCACGGTAAGCGGGTATAACTAAACAGAAATGAGCAGCTGCTGGTTATCAAAATGCTCAATTTAAAACAAACTCAATGGGGAACGAAACCCAGCTGCCTGTTTTAACGAAGGAAAATGGTCCCTCACTTTAGCCTTTACCTAGAAACACATTTAACCCCATTTCCCTCCATCCTCTTGTGCAATTTAATCTGGCGTTATTAGCGTATAGGAACAGCATAGGAATCTGCAAGTGCCCTCCTTTTGGCACGTGTGTCACAGGGAGCTCTTTGAAGGTCGAAAGTGTGGCAGAAATGCGTACTTTTACTTTGGAAAAGTGCTCTAATGCTCTAAGTTCTCTAACACCATTTAACTGCATTTTATTTCGAAATTATCTAGAACGAACTGTATTTCTGACGGAAATTCTGACGGTTATATGTGTGGGAGACTACGTCAAAGCAGCAGATGCATAAGACTGCAAGCAATGTTATGTTAAGAATTTCGAAACACAGGAATTTTTTCCATATTTTTCCTGTCTAAACATAAGGGAAATTCCTTCGCTTTAAAGAGGCACAGAAATGCCATAACTATGCCAAGTTGGTGTAAGCTTGTATTCTTGCAACTAAGGCAACCTAAATGAGGCACGTCATTTGGAGGGTTTTGGCTCCTGTCTAATATGATCTTCCCAGAAAAATAGTAATAATAATAACTGCCATAAATCAATACAAAAATTCCTCACGGATGCGTACAGTACCCACGAATGGTCGTTTTTCGATGGTTTGTTGACCCCAAAAGGGGAAAACATGGGCTTAAAAGTCGTTTTCGATTAGCTTAACGCTTAAATTTCAACCAAATACAACTTCCAACACAGGCATGCACTAAAATCATACGCTTAACTTCCCCAAACTTGCACTCTTCGAACTCGCCCAGACTAATTCATTATTGCCAACCATGAAACATAACTTTCCCCAAATTCGCCCCCTTCAAACTCGCCCAGACCATTTCATTATTGCCAACAGTGAAATATTCGGAACACAGGAGTGTTTGTGCTCATTCTCCAAGCTACAGAGGAGCCTTCTAAGCTGTAGAAACTATTCATACATTCGCGGTAAAGGAAAGGACATCATACGCGTTTCTAAGTTATGGTTATATCCGCTCGCATCCGGAAGCTCGATACAATCTCTAATCCCTGCTTTGATGATTACACAAACACATTACATTAGCAACCCTTCCACCTCGGTTTCCACCCTCTCCGCTCGCCCCTCTTCCTGTACGGTACGTTTCCCCAAAGTTGCTCGTTTCTCGTTTGCCGCAACTTCCTAAGCGCTAATAACGGGAAGGTAAGTAAAACCCCATAGTTTCGCCCCCCCACCCCAAAGGTGTACAGTATAGTAACACTATCTACCGCTGGGTACTAAAAACGCAATTCTCATCACCATGCAGGGGTCTTTACCGAATCTACGTACCGAACTACACTAATATGACCCTACAACTTAAAGGGGGTAATTTGGCATTAGAAGGGGCAAACAGCACGATTTCACCCTAACTAAAAGTTTCTTCTAAGCTTCCAATCCCCCAAACCAAAACCTTCCAGAAATTCCTTGATGAAAATTGCTGATTAATTAAGATCGCAATGACAAGGAGGGAAACCGTGCATACCCGCATCGCACCCTCCCCCTTAAAAAACTAATAAAATAGAATCCTTCTAATAATACAAAAACGAAAAAAGAAAAGAAAAAGAACCCTTAAAAGCAAGCTTAAAGTTCCCACCAGAAAAAGCGAAACTGACACCGGAAAGACTGGTTCCCATAGGGTAATATTCGAACGTAAGTACGTAACCCTAAACTCGCTATCGAATAGAACTTGAAAAAAAGAGCAGAATAGACTGTTGTTAGGCCTCCCAGCATCTTTTTCTCTCTTCTAACTCCGTTCTATACATGCTCTACGTAAGCGTTCTCGCTTTTAAAACACGTTTGGGCTTGAAAAACGGGGTACTTGTCCACCCCCGAAAACCCCTTAGGCTTCAGCACCCTAATTAGGGTACGGACGCTAGATCGGTTTCGTGTATGGTATGTTACGTATGTCTTGGGGGGTCTTGAAGCTCTACTTCCCAATTTTCTATGAATTTTTGAAATTTTGAGGGAAAAAGAAGGCTCGATGGTAATGTATGTACATCTATTCTTGTTTGACACACTATATATCACGTCACAATATCCAATTTCTGAAGTCTCCTTCCCAGGCCGTAAATGCACTAAATTTGGCACTGTTTACTTTCTTGAAATCGCCCTGATTCGAGAGAATACGGAGATTCACTGTTCGGAGTTTGTGGAAAATTTTGTAATTTTTCTAATTTAATTTCACGAAATTTTGGTAACGTTCTAAAGGGTCTCTAGAGACTTTCTAGAGATTTTAGATTTTTTTTCAAAATTTTGCGGATTTTTTTAAAAAAAAGTTTCTTATGGAAATCACGTCTATTCCTTCGCGCCAACACTGGGGGACTGAAAGGTCTGAAAGTGAATCGCATGGCATCGACTTGCTCCCTTTTTCACCACTTGGCCTGTGGTGCTGGAGCCTGGAGAGGTTTTGGCACTGAGAATCGAACAGCGGAACCCCCAGAGGCGTGGCTTGGGCCTTTCTAATCGTAAACCCCCCCTGCTCCTCCGAAACCATCTCATCTGACACAACTAGAGAATAGTGCAGTTCACTATTGTTATGTAAAAATGGATTTAACCCATCTCCACTTCTCTCTTTACTTTTCCGAATACGAATACAGTATACGAAAACCTCACACGGCTCAGGAATTAAACTTGCATATAAAGACCCCCCCCTTCCTTCATTCAATTTCCCAGGTAAGGAGCAAAAGCGAGCGAAAACTTTTTTTTACGGCGCTGTAAAAAACGTACTTATCTTCGCAACAATAGGCGAAGAATATCAATACCAGCTATTCCCTTAGCGCTTCCTAAAATAGCATCTAAAAATAAAAATTAAACACAGAAAATCCCCCAAATAGTTAAAACCTACACTTAAATACCAAAACTTACTAAATATTAAATTATACGGTTTATTACATTATATTATCATTATATTATATTCCATGACAATTTTTTTCTGTTTTGTCGCTTATGGTAACGGGTATCGTAAAAAAAAATAAAAAAAATAAGAATCTTTAAAAATAAATCATAATTAAGGTCAACAGAAAAGGTCTTAAAAAATAATTTAAAAGATATGAAAAAAAAATATTTCAAAAAATTTTAAATGTCTATTTTTTCGCTTATCCTATCGGGTATCTTAAAAAAAAATCAGAAAATATAAATAAATAGATTATAGCACGTACAACGATTCTGCACGCTTTCTAGGAAAAATCAATTTCGTAATCTCATTTTAAAGTTTTTTCTTTTTTTAATGGAATATTTATTATTTCTCAGAAAGAGGCAAAGAAGACAAAAAAAAAGTTTCGAAACCCTTTTCGGGTGTCAGTTAGTGTGACGTCACGTAAGACGTAATTACAAGTTTAGAGTTTAAAAGTACAGAATTTCGGCGTCTTGAGGGCGCCAAAAGACCCTCCGGACGTCACTCATTAGGATGCCAATAATGTTCCACACACACAACATACGCGCAAGACAGCCAAGAAAATGTTCCGTAAAACAAAAACATGATACTCTTTGCAAAGCGGCGGGGCTTCTTAAAATGCCCCAACGGCCAAAGAGCAGGAAGCTAACCATCTGCTTTAAGGTTTGTTCGAAAAACGAAGCGAAGAGGGGAGTACAGTAACACCAGTTGGCAACCCCCGAAAGGTTCCAACAATCAAAAAGTCCTAAAGCCGGAAGTAGGAGCCACGTGGCGAAATTCGGCGCGCGCGCGAAGGCACGTATAGACAGACACATAACGGGTTTCTATTACCCCTTTCCCCTTCTTCTGCCCTAATCCGCTATGTTTTTATTAAGGTAGAACAAAGGGAGGGAGGAGATGGATCTATCTAGCTTTGTTTTTCTTAGCCAAACAGCTGCCATCCGGGTACGCTCAGAGGTCACGCTACAACACTGAAAATCCAGGTGGTTCTTTGCTGTTGATCTGCCTATCTTTTATATGTCAACAACGCCATCTAGCGTTCTAAGCTTGAACTACTTACTGCATCTTATATTCTGACATTTCTTTACAATTTAAAAAATCAGAAAAGAAATCTACATAAAATAACAACTAAACCGTTCCAAGACCGAATGATTTCAAGAGAATTTTTAAGAGGGAATGATGAAAATTTACATTTTCAGTTTTTAACGGACGGTTTTCAGTTTCCAAGCAAAACTAGGTTCCTAAGCAAATCTTATTTGTTTTGTTTTTGCTTTAATTAGGAGCGGCTTCAAGTTATACATTAGCGCTAGCAAGCTGGGAAAAGGGTTCTAGAAAAAAAATAACATGAAGCATGCCCCACTTGAGTCAATGAGCCCACAATTAATGTTGCGGTCGTTCAATTAAGCGGTAGACGAGCAAGAAAAAAAAGGATTGCTCCCAGACAAGTGTCGAGAGCAGCTGCTCGGCACGTTTGTTCCTATGAAATATGTTGCCAAGAGTCTTAAAAAAACGCCCTCTGCAAAATTTATTGCCATTTATTTTTATATTTATAGACTTTCTGCTCGTGAATTAGTGTCTTGTCTTTACACTTGCTACATTCCAGTCCACTTTTTCTCATCTCACATGACGCCAAAACCTCACTTAATCTTAACTTGACATTACGGAATATTTTTTTTTTACTATTTACTAAAGTTCTAAACTACACTAACATAAATTACATTAATTACTAAAATAAATTTCAATTCGACAAAGGTTTCTAATCGCATTTTACTGATTTAATGAAATTTTTAGAAATGTTTTACTAGTTTCGCAATTTAACCTTATTTTCCTAAATTCCTCGAAAATAACTTGTGAAAGGAATTGCTCTGGCGTTTCCATCCATCTGAAGGGGTTTATGCATTGCAGATTTAAATTGCATAAAAAGCCGCAATTTAAAAAAAAAAATCGGATTCTGACCTGATCCCAATGATTCCATATCCTCCCGCCAGATGGAGTCGAGATCTCCAGCGGAACTGGTCACGTCTTCCGCTTCAAAGTCAAACTGTTTACGTGGCGTGCCTCCGGGTGAGTAAACCACTACGTCATGATAAGGCAGGTTCTTAAGCTCTGTCAATACTGCTAGTGGTTCTTCCTCTCTGGACACTCGCGGTTCGTGTCCGAGGACTTTGAAGGCTTTGCGAGTCCCAAAGCGCGCCAAGTCCCCGAAATCACCCCAGACTCCCGCCTCCGGAGACGAGGCGAGATTCCCCGGAGACGAGAGCTTACGCCCTCCAGTGGGCCGCCGGGTACACACTTCGCCATACACGGGTCGTTTCAACTGAGGGGATTTGCGAGGTGACGGAGTCCTCGAATTGGGCGATGACGAACTCAAGTCAATAGTAGATTCTTTCCCCAAGTTAACCGTGTGTCGGAAGCCGATTAAGCGGTTTCCTTTCCGGACTTCTACATCCGCTAGCGAACCTGGCTCGTTGTCACTCTGATGACTTGGCGCTATTTTTCCATTTTTTTTCAAAAATAAAAGCAACAGATTTCCTTTTAAGTCTAAGAAATTCGTCTTGGGGACGGGATTTACTGAGATTTGTTAATTTAATGTTAAATTTAAATGGATTTACAGTATTCCGAGGGTTTTTTGCGGCGAATTATCGATGTCCACATGCGACTGTGCGACATGGTGGCGCTACCTAGCGGTGATACTCTGAACCTCTTGTTGCGGTCGATGCCAAATGCTTCCCAATTTCAACCAAAGTGGTCATCAAACGTCTTGGGGGCTGTAATAACGATCTTTGGGGGTTAGGATGGAGGGATCATGTAACATGGAGCCCGAAGGGTTCTTTTCGGCGGGAAACGATTGGCAGTATAATTTAGCACAGGGCAATTTGGGAAGCTTTTATATATTTCTTGCGGGATTTTCCCAGACATGGGAGTTTCAAGACAAACAGAACAGAACAGACCCCAGAATAAAAGGGATAAAAGTTTACAGCCTTTCGCATCTTACGATAGCTCACATCTAGATTCTCAGTTCCTTTATGCGCCCATAATTCGCTTAAAGGGGCTGTTTGTAGTAAGTGTGCTCAGGAAACAAACAAGAGCCCCACGATGAATAAAATTAAACTATGACGATTGCTCAACCGAAAGCTTAGCACAAGTAGCACCTTGTCCTAATTTTTCAAATTTCTACGAGAGCTAGATCCGAAGTTATCTGCGTTTAAACTTAAATAGGCCACGCCCTATTTCTAAGGGCCAGAGTCATCTAGCGGGAACATATATAACTACATGATGAAACCCTTCACGTAGAGCGAAATTGACCAGTCCATAACTTCACAGACTTGAATAGTTTGAAAACGTGAATTATTAAAAAGGAAAAATTTTAAAAAACATTTCGCAAGTTTAAGTGAATTGCCAATAGGCAATTTACGATAACCAGATTGCTAGCAATATTTGCAGAAATTCGTATGTTAATCGAACAATCTAAAATTCGCTTTTCAAGTTTTCTAACGCAAAAATATGGAAATGGACTACCATTTCGCCGTTTAAGAAAGACATTGGGAAGAGGGGGGTCTTTTCTCTGCTCTGCTTTCCGCCGTTAAGACCACGACACACTTTGGTATGTGCTCGGTTTAAGACATTCGTATGCTGTCGAATACATTGATCGGTCGCGTCCTTGGATCCATCTGTATACCCCCCCTTTTACTCCCCGGGATTTTGGCACAATGCGCACCAGGGAACGTTTCGCGACCGCATTGTGCAGCTAGAAATCGAAGGATTTCTAGCAACTCGAGATACCTTGCCAAAAAAAGAAAGATCCAAAGTGACGACTCACTCTGTATACTCTGTACACTCTGTAACCCTCTTATCCCTTACCCTCCGATCCCCTGAGGGTTAAAAGGGGTGCAGCCCTAACTATCACGTGCTGTTCATCGTCAATTGACGGAATCAATAGCTCTACCAATAGCTCTAACAGAAATAAGTCTCCTCCAAAAAAAGGAGAAAAAAACAGCCAAGATAAACAGGCTTTATTACGTTTCCCCGTTGCCAAAAAAGTGTCATCAAAAGTTTCATCTCGAAGGCAATAAAAATGGATTTTTCCTCCATTTTTTTAACGGCTCAAAACCCAAAAATTGCACGCTCCATATGCGACCAAAAAGCACAATTTCCCCTTTCAAACCTTCTTAATCTTTCGCCTTTTGTGCTCTCATTTCGGACATCAATTCCCCCGTCCCTCCCACATATGACAAGGCTACTGCTTCCCTTTCGTTTACCATGAACATGAACGATTTCTGCCGCTTAAGGCTCCCGTATAGAGCTGGGAAAAGGAGCAGAAATACTCCTAATGTTCAGAATAGTTCACTGTTGGCAATAATGAAATAGTCTTTACGCTAGAGTACAGCCCTCGGGTGCGGGCCACAAAGAAATCGCCTTTATGATGTAAAGTATTTCATTGTTGACAACACCGAAAAAATAGCCTTTATATACGCAAGACGATTTCATTGTTGGCAATAATGAAGTAGCCTTTACGCTAGAGTACAATCCTTGAATGCTGGCCACAATGAAATCGCCTTTATGATGGAAAGTATTTCATTGTTGACAACACAGCAAATCCCCTTTAAGCAAAACTATTTCACTGGTAAGAATGAAATAGTCTTTTTTTCTTAGTTGTCAACAATGAAATTGCATTTCTGCAAGACTATTTGATGATTCGCAACAAAGAAATCTAGCCTATACGCACGACTATTTCATTGTTGGTTAAGAACGAAACAAATGCCCTTGTAGGAGCCAAGTGTGTAGCGAGCTAGACTATTTGAGCCTTGAGAAAATGAAAGTATAAAAGTTACCAAAAAATGAAATTTTCCTTTTTCGATTTTTTTTCTCCATCAAGGAAAAATGGATCAAAAATAAATAAAAAAAAATTTAAGTTTTTAAGCCAGACCCAATGCAGAGTTAAGTGCTTTTCTACTGTGCCCCTGCTTGCTTTTGATAAGAAGATTTGCTCGGACCATAAATCAAAACAGAAAATAAAAAATGAAATAAAATAAACCTAGCTCCCCCCTTACCGTTGTAACGTAATCCGCGAGAAATGGAGCGTGCTTCTGCCCTTCTTTTATGCATTTACACACAACCGTCTGACAAGGCAAACTAATATATCCTATGCAACACGATGCGAGAAGGACAAGTATAAACAAAAATAAAGAAAAAAAAAAAGTGCGCCGAAGTTTTTCACCGCAAAGCAAAATGACGTTTGCGAACAAACGAAAAACCGCAATCCAATTTACCTTCCTCTTGTCCTTTTTCTCTCCCCCTCAAAAAAACAACAAAAACCGAAAAAAATCCAAAGGGATTTTTTGGGGTTTTTTTGGTGTGTGTTCAGGATTATTTCGCCTCTCGCCCGCCTAAGCTGGTTTTAAACCTTCCCCATGTCGGACCTCCATCATGTAAAATAGCCCTACTTTCTGGCTTTTAATGGATACAAACGGCATAAAAACCAGAGCCGTTGAATGTTGGCTTTATGGACGATTAATCCGAGTTTCGGTCTTTCTTTTTCAAGTCTACCACTCAGCTGGGATCTGTTTTTCATGTTATAAAGCCAATCGTTTACCCTTAAACCTAAGAAATAAATATCAAAAAACGCCTGCTGCTCCGGAAAACTTCAGATTCTAAGTTTAAGGTCGTGTTCACAAGCCAAATGAATCTGATTTGACCTCGGATCTGGTTACTCGGCATGGGAATGCAATTAAGATGGTCCTTTGACGAACGAAACCATGACCGTCTTCAGAATTTGTCCAAAAGTCAAGGAAAAATGAGCGAGCGATCAAAGTTGGGTAAAAATTTGAGTAAAAATCACCCAAAAAGGCAAAAACAGGATTATATTTGTATATTTAAGTCGAATTTTAAGCGTATTCTTCGGAAGTAGTCGACTTTCTCGTCAATTTATAGGAAAGTAGTCGATTTCGAGTGTCTTTTACCGAAAGTAGTCGATTTTTGAGTGGCAGTTACCGAAAGTAGTCGACTTTCTCATCGACTTACAGGAAAGTAGTCGATTTCGAGTGTCTTTTACCGAAAGTAATCGATTTTCAAGCGTTTTCGCCGAAAGTAGTCGACTTTCTGATCAACTTACAGGAAAGTAGTCGATTTCGCGTGTACTTTACCGAAAGTAGTCGATTTCGAGTGTATTTTAACGAAAGTAGTCGACTTCCTAGTCAACTTCTACGAGTCTCTGGCTATTTCCTTGACTTCTAGTTTTCATACTGTTAAATGTATATAAACTTCGAAAGTTGACATAAAGATTAGCGGAGAAAAAAGTCCTTAGGAATGGATCTTATAAAGGATTATGTCGAGGAAAGACAATTTGGCATGTAAACACGACGTAAGTCAAATACACTAAAAACCCACTTCAATAAATTGACTTCCAACTCAACTTCACTTGGACACTGATACACTAACGAGTTCGAGGATTTGTGAGTATGAACTTGGATTTTTTAATTATTGTTTTTATAGATTTCTTATGTGTCTGTGTGTTGTTTGAACGTTTGAAAAGGGAAAACACTGGGTTTGTAAAAAGTTTGGGCCCACACAAAACAGGAACTATATGACTGCGAAGTTATGTATACACTGTGGCCACATCCGCTGAATAAGTCACATTCGCTTCCTCACTTTTCCCGTCACGCGATTTTGCTTTGCCTCCTAGCCCGACCACGTCCAGGAAAACACTCTTTAACCCGGGATCGGCCACTGAGGCTAAACGTTGAAGCGTCCGGCGCAGAAGAACTTGTGGGAGTATTTTTTTAAAAATTAAAATTGGAAAATTGGAAAGTTTGGAAAACGCCTAACGTAATTCTGCTTGAGCGTCGGGAGTAAAGATGGAAATGTAGGTAATTGCTGTCTTTTTAGTTTTGTTCTAGGAGGTACGGTTCGGGAGATATCCGAGGTTGAACTTGGGGTGACGTCATCCCGTGGCCACGCCTTCCCCGGAGCGCCTGGGGGCTTGAGCCGTTGTGACGTCACGGTAAGAATGTTTTCTGATTTTCTCGCTTAGTTTTAGTCGCACAAGACCGTGCAATATGGCGTTGGAACCGGCATTTCAAGCTGCATTGAAATAAACGATGCCCTCGCTTAACAAATTCCAAAAGTTAGTTAAGCAATTAGGGCTTTCAAGAAAACAAAAGTGGAATGGAGTCCCAACTTGGCAATTAGACAAAAAGCGAGCCGCCTATATTCACTCCCATCTGCCCCAAACAAAAGCCTGTTTCTTTTTTCCTAGTGGGTGGTGGTTTGTACAAGAATAACCACTTTATGCCTTTCTAAACAAAACTGTTCTACACAAAGAGTCGAGTCCTATGGATTTGAAATCCTGCGAACAATAAAAGCGCGCGTGTTTGAGAGACAGAGAGTGTGTGAGTGACGGGCGCCATTCTGGACACACTTTACGCAGCAATCCGTCTTAGCTGCAAGATTGTAATTTTGTCAAGCTTCGAAAATTCTCTCTCTCTCCGTCTTCCTCTCTCGTTTTTGTCTTTTTACTCCAAAGTCAAAATCGATTTCAGTTTCAGCAACGCTCTTTAACAAACGTTCCAGAGAACTAAAAAAAAAAGGCCCAGAGCTCCAAACGCAAGAACTGTAACTCAATGCCAAAAGCATTTTTCTTATTTTTCTCCTGAAATATCAAACTCAAAATCTTCCGAAAAAAAGGACCAAAGGTGTACGGTACTGTACCACACCTAACACTACACCCACTTCCCTATCTTTCTAGCGCACCCAGGAGCCAAATTCGCTCCGTTCCACAGCAAAGTTGCAAGCAATTTCGTGTCTCTCCTTCTATCTACACAAGAAAAGAAGATCAAAAGACCAAATTTTCAAGGACTATTCAATGCTTTCTTTTTTCCTCACACACCATGAAATGCACGGAAACTTCCGAAAGACCTGCCCACTCTTTTTCCCCAACCCAACAACTATTCTCCCCAACTCCCTAAAGAAGCTCATCAGCATAACGTTACATAAAAAATAACGTGAATTAACCGAAAAAAACAACTTCCTTTATAATCAGCACAACTTCTCCAACTTTTGGACAGGAAAATGAGCGAAAATTGTTCCATCATAATATCTTCAATAAATTCTGTAAGCTTACTCATCCAATTTTTTCTAGCGAAAACTTTCCGAGACTGGAAATGACAACCAAAGCTCACAACTTTTTTAAAAAGAAATCCGGAAGAGTACGTGGCAATTAACAATGATTCCCTTAATTCGGTTGATTTTTGGTAACTATTTTTCACATCAATTTTTAAAAATATTTAAATATTTTTTTTTAAAGTATATAACATTCTGTGTCTCAATTGTGTAAATTTCAAGAAAAACCATCATCGCCAAGGATTCTCGTATACTTTCCGACACCGGAGATGGGAAAACCATGTCCCTTGTTTGTGTGATGTGTGGTTTTGAGGTTTTAGGTTTTAAACTCGATTGTATACGCAGGAAATGAAGCGACTAGTTTAACGCATGACCGTTACTGCCAATCTGGGCTTTTCATTAAAAAAAACTATACTGATCCTTTCAAGTATTCTTCCATGAATATCTGTAGCTTTTTGAAAACCACGCAGTTTTCCCCGGTAAGTAAGGAAAGTTCCCTAATTTCCAACTCATTTAATAGTTATCTCTGTAAAGGTGTTTGCTTGCTAGATCAATTTTTGGAATACCAGAAATTTATAAATAAATAAATACCCGAAATTGTAAAAAGAGGAAAGAATTCCTATTTCTTTTGGTTTTGAACGTAGGTAATAGGGCAGTAAACGCCAGAAATATCGTTCGGTAATCAACTAAGCGTAGAAACAGAGTTTGGGCAACTTTCTGGGGGATTTTAACCCGTCAAAGCGAGTTCAAATGGGTCAAAAGGGAGTCAAATGCGGAAAAGTTGGCAAGAAATTATCTTTTTCCCCTACCTGATGATGGGCTGCCAGCATACGGGTCATCTCGCAGGGAAATGCTGTCGCAGTAATCTCCAGTTCCATCTTCTTCAATGTCTTCCAGGACAGGCGCAGGCCCCGCCCCCATGTCGTAACCCCAGCGGCGCTTAAAATGTCTCGCGCCGCCATCTAAGCGAACGCGCGGCAAATCCAAGAACAAAGAATCCCCAATCTGTCCAACAACAAGAAATTCTTTAACAAAAAGAAAAAAATCCTTCCAGATGTTTCACATCTACTAACGAAAAAACATTTTTTTAAGAAGAAAATACAGTTCCACACGTCCTGGCATTCTTTTCCAAAGAAATACAGTAAGAAATGAACCCAAGCAGGCACAAAATTTCTACAAATCACTAAAACAGAAATTGTAAAAAATATTAAATACAAGAAAATCATTAAATGAACGAAAACTGAGTAGAAATTATGAAAAAGCGGCATGCAGGCATTCAATTAGTGTTAATTGAGGTTAATTTGTTATTTTTTTTACCTTGCCCATTGGTACCGGCATTGACCGGCGACGTGCCAAGCCCGGACACACCTGTGCCGAATGAATTGACACCGAAGGAAGATGTAGTCAAAAGAGAAAAAAAGGTGAAAAAAAGAGATAAGAAAATATGACGAATTTCGTTAAGGTTTAGTACAGTGGTTAAGTACAGTATGTTAAGCAAGTTCAGTTTGGAAGCGTTAATAACTCGTTTGCGGTCCTTTAATAGCCAGCAGTTTTATAGAACGTTGCTAGGATTTCGATATTTCTGTGAAGTAAGATACAATTTTCGTTTCGAAGTTTCGAAGGGGGGGGAACTAGAAGGGACTAACTCTTTGATGCTGATGTTGGCTCGTAAAAAATACAAAATAAAAGAGAAACGGAGATATTTCCTGTGGAGTTTGTGCAACGTACCGACATTTCTTCGCTGCGATAGGCGGTAAAAGTCTGCTCATCTTGCAGCAGAACGCAGAAATAGGGCTCCCAGGTGACCAAAGGCGCTTTACTGTTAGGAACATGCTGCGATTCACCTTCTGCAATGAAACGAGGTAAAAATAAAGAAAAAATAAGATTAAAACGTCAAACCGATAATCACACATCCATCTTACACAGCAATACATCCTTACTTCCATACATTGTTGCAATTTTCTGGAATTTGGTTCATTTTTTGGACAATAAGAACATTTTCTAATGTTAAAGCATAGCAATTTCGTCCTTATTGCGATTTGGTGTCACTAAGGTCTACTTTCGCTACCTATATCGTAGGAAAATCGCCTCTATAGCAGTAACGTGTCATTAAGGTCTATTTTCTCTACCTAAAACATAGGAAAATCGCCTCTATAGCAGTTTCGTGTCACTAAGGTCTCCTTTTCTACACTTAAACCTAAGAAAATCGCCCTTGTCGTCTTTAAATACTACAACGGTCGATTTTCTCCACTTAAAAAGTGGTCTACATTGAAATTGGCGGGAAAAATGGAGGAAATTCATAAAGACGGCCGAAAAGCGTGTGAAGCTTCTCAATTATACTTAAATTCCGTACTCTGAAAACGGAAAACAACACGCCTAGAAGCGATTAACGTCACTGCGAACGGCTTGAGGAAACTATTAACTTTTTTGTTACTACAACGAAAATTACGTTCCAAATTCTAAAGAAGAAAGTTGAAACACCAGCAGGGTTTAGTTTCTTCGTTTACTTCCAACTCGGACCGGCTCACGTACACGTCATTACGCATGAGAACGTGGTAGCCGTGTCTAATAAACCCAACCTTTTTCCCCATCCTTTTTTTCAAGTCCTTAACATCCTAAGGGTCCTTCCCTGGCTTGATAGACCGTAGCTAAACGTTACACATGTGAAGCCAACTGGACAAATCGCCTTTGAAAGAAACCGAAAAAGAAAAAAAGAAATCGACGGTCCAATTGCCTTTCTGAAAGAAATACATAAATTAAAAGTAAGAATCTCTTTTCCTTTTGGTTTATTTCAAGCAGATCAAGGCCAATTCAACGGACTAACTTTATCTTCTTTAAAAAATAAGGAATAAAACATAAAAAAAATACGAAAAAAGTTACCATGATCCCGGAGCTAATAGTTCCAATGTCGTCCCAATGCGAACAAGTTAACGAACCGGTTCATTCAGATTATGAACAGAAGTTACGTAATAAATTAAGCGTTTGAAACCCTTTCACTCATTCCAATTAGGTCAGTGCCATCTCTCTCTTTCTCATTCTCGCCCCTTCGCCATTCTTAAAAATGGTCTAACCTAATTTCTAACAGTAATTGGAACCTCTGCATTCTTAAAATTATTACTTTTTTAAGTACCCTATGGTAATAAATTCCTTTATAAGTTGAACACTTCATGTACCGTGTTACCAAATCTCATTTTCAGGTCAAATCTAAATATCTCCAAGCTATATCTAAATAAGCATTTCCTTATCCATTTTCCCTTGATTTCACTTAAATAAAACTCACTTTGTTAATGTATTAAAGTGCGAATTTATGAAAATAAGGTCTAAATTTAAGATGAAATGGCGCAGAAATTCGCAAAAATATTGATTCAACTTCTTGACGTAACACAATTCGTTTATGTTTAAGACAACATTATGTTAAAATGGAAGTTGTGATTTGCTTTCAAGGTTTTGAAAACCCTATAGCAGACATTCCGGGTCAGACACTGTGTGCTCTCTATAAGCAATATATGACATCATCAATCAGAGAAAGAAACCTAAAGTGCTTGAGCAATATTATTCCAGGCAAAACTCACAACACACTAACAAACTCAACTAACTAATAAACTAAGAAAAACTAAACTTTTAACCCGATACCGAACGAGTAATAACTTCAAAAGCCCTAAACTTCGTCGCTGAGGGTCTAACAGCAAAACACGTATGTCAGTCTTCTCCCGCCGACACATGTGCTGTTGTGTCAAGTTGTCAACACGTGTCAGTCATATCACAACAGTGTTAAAACTAGTTCACCCTAGCACCACGTCACACGAAACAACAATCCCTGTCACTTGTCACCCTCCAAACCCCGCACCTCGCTTCAAGAGGAGCCTAAATCATTTCCCGGATGTTTTAAACCCCCAAATCGCCTCTTTTTTACAATAAACCCTGAAATAAATTTTTAAAATTCTAATTTTTACGTGACTAGTGACTTACAGCTTTTAGTTATAAAAAATAATGAGTAACTGTTGGAGTAAACATACAAAATCGCCCCTATTATTCGGAGTTACTAAGACCCATAGTAAAATCGCCCTTACTGTAGTCTTGAGTGCCTTAAGGTCTACTTCTCCACACCTAAACATAGCAAAATCGTCCTTATGTTTTTAAACGTTTACTAAGGTCTATTTCCCTGCCTAAAAGCATAGGAAAATCGCCCCTATAGCAGTTTGGAGTGACTAAGGTCTACTTCTCCACGCTTAAACATAGGAAAACCGCCCTTATCATCTTCAGATATTACTAAGGTCTATTAAAGCATAGGGAATTCGCCTTTAGTGAACTTTAACTTGTGATTTTGATTACATTTACCATCTAAAACCCAAAATAAATCATCCTCATTGAAATAAGCGTAAGTAAATCCATTCAACTAGAAAAATATCATTTTTTCCCTTCAAAACAAAAGTAAAGGTAGGTCAAACCGAAACCGCGCCATTGTGGTTTAACAGCAACGTAAATGCCGCCTGGAGGCCAGATTGACCTCCAATGTCCATGTCCAAAACATCCTTTTTACTTCTCACGCAATTTAGTCCCGTTAGTACTATATGGACCTTTTAATTCAAAAATCCCCGTTTCGAAACAAAAAAAAGCATTTTTCCCGGACCCCAGTTCTCATGGAACCCCCCAAAGCTGAAAATTTGCCTTTTACCTTCACTACCTTCTACATTTTGTGGCCTACGAGCTAATTCGAGTTGACGACCACCGTCAATATCTTCCAGGTAATCCACGGGCGGAGGCGAAGGTGGGTAAAACAACTTCCTGAACGGTTTCTTCAACCGTTGTTTCAAACTCGTGGATCTCCTTAAACTCGTTTCCGCCTCCTTAGGCGGCCGGTACACTAAGCCTCCACTTTCCCCTAACGTTCCTAAAGTTCCTAAGGTATTCCCCACACAATCCGTGGAAGATCTTCCGGAAGAACTGCTCGTACTGGTCCCAGGTTCAAATAGCGACAAATCCAAGTGTCCTAAATCCGAATCCGTGTCCGAGAACGGTTCAAACTCGGCATCGGTAACGACACTCCTCACTTCTTCCTCTTCTCCTTCAATTCCTTCGATTTCTTCAATTTCCTCCGTTTCTTCATCGGAGAATACTTGCGTCACTTCTTGCTCGTCTTCAAACGCTTCGTTTCCCGCCAAAACACGCGGGAGCAAGATGGCGACGTCCTGGACCACCATCTCGTCCACTTGATGGTCGCACACCGATCCTCCATCACCATCTGCTTCACTGTCCACGTCCACGCGACCGTCACAGACCATGTCGTCCAACTGACTAAATTCTCTGTTGGGGAAGTGATACGTGGCTGTTACTGTTCCTCCTCCTCCTTCACAAAATTCTCTGTTGGGGGAGTGAGCCGTGGCTGCTTCTGTTCCTCCTGCTTCACAAAATTCTCTGTTGCCGAAGTGAGCCGTGGCCGCTACTGTTCCCCCTCTTGTTGCCACCGCAAGGGCCGTAGTGGTACTACTATTAGAAGGAGTACTAGAGGACGACCGTCGCTCCGAGGACGCCATCGGCGGCTCAGTTTTCCAGCTCATCAACATTTTTGGTTGTGGTTGTCGACCGGCGTCCCTAGTGAGTGCGACGGCGGCTTCTCCGCTTACCAAAGCGTTATCTACGGTGTTGGGTCTATTCCTGGAATGCGGCGGAGTCGGCGGAGGGGGAGATGTCGACTGCCGAGCGCCAATTAGGTCGCAGCTACGATTCTTGGCACCTTTACGGTGATTTCGGCTGTCTGTCGTGTAAAACGCTCGTTTCTCACGCCTCGGTCGCAGCTCCTCATAGAGATGCTCATTCTGACCCTCTTGATCTTTGAAATGACTTTCCTGCTGATTCCCTACATCTTTGGAACGATCTTCGAAGAGATAGGTTTGACGCTTCGGACCCTGCAGACTCCCTACCTCTTCCTCGGAATCGGAGGCGTAAGAGTTGAAATCGTCGTCAGGGGAGAAAGAGGGCGTGGCTGAGCGAATGGAACGCGAATCTTGGAAGCTGATGCCGGAAACGGCGCGGTAAACGCTCGATTTCCTGGATTTCCAGGTGGCCACTCGTCGCTGACTCCGTATGGGACTTAAACTCGCGGATTTCTGCAGCTGAGCACTGGCAGGCTGGCTCGAAGGAGACTTGGAGGTCGAGTAAACGAGAAATTCATGTCTGGCATCCATTTTTTGTCCTATTTTTCTTGTGTTTCTTAGCCCAAGACTTTCGTTTACGCGCGAGATCCTAATAGGATTTTGTCTGTTATTTTCACACTAAACATTCGCGTTGTCATGAGTTTTTGTGTTGGAAGGAGCCACACAAAAAATAGTACTTGTTGCAAGGACCATCTGTCGCTGGAATCCGAACCTTATTTTCAGTTTGCTTTTCACGACAAAAAGGTGCAAAAAATTCCAAAGTTCAAAGTCCTTTTTCTCCAGATTTTCTGCTGTATGATGCACTTTTTCTTACAGCGTTCCTAATGCGTTTCCAATTCACTTTCTCGTAAACGCTTGGGGGAGAGAGAAAACGTTGTAAGGTTTGAAGATTTCCTTCAATTTAGAGAGAAATCCGTCCTAATCCATCACCCGGATAGTATTTTGTTTCAAACTTTCTGTGATTGAAAAAAACTAGGGAAAAAACGATCCGTCAAGAGTTCAAATTACCAAGGCCAATTACACACGCCTTTCACGAACCGGACACGAAAACCAACCCATTTCACACCCACAACGCTACTTATTACCGACGTAAACCTCCCAGTCCTTTTCTTGCTAATTTTTCTTTTTAATCATTCACTCGAAATCCTTTGCTTTCGTCCTTCCAACCTTCCAAAAGCTGCTTTTCCAAGGATTCCTCGGTTCCCAAATGAAACAATCCTTGTCTTGTCGTCTCCAAAGTCCAAATCCCCTCTTCAAAAGATCTTCCTTCGGGACAGTTGCAATTGACGAAAAATTGCAGGGGAAATCCACGAAAATTCACGCAGAAACTCGAAAATTCATTCGTTAAAGAAAGAAACTGGCTTCCAATGGTCACCACGGCAGATGTTAGACTGAGATTGAACCAGCATCACATCACCTCATCCCTTTCTAAAATGCTTATCCCCTCTCACTTTTGGGGCCAAATGACGTGGTCATACCACCAGATGAGCAAGTTTTTCGCACAACTCAATTGTTTTTCGTCTACAATAGATTTTCTTTTGACTGCGGTCTATCTTTAGTTCTTTTCATTTGAAACGAAAGTAAGTCGCCTTCACATGACTATCACTATGTACACAAAAGTTTGTATACATCCCTTTTGTCACTTAGGTTGTCGTTGTTTTTGCAAAAAATTAACGAGTTGAAATTCGCAACACAAGAGACTAATAAAAACTAGCGTGTAGTGGACGATACAGCTGAGAGCTAAATGCTGACTGGGTCTACGTCAAAGGTACCCTGAACCATGGAGCAAACCTTTCCAATACAAATATCCTGCAGGAATTTTAAAAAAAATCTTGTTCTTTTGCATTTCTTATTTTCTTTTTTTCTATTCCTTTTGGTACAGTAAAAGGAGGACGAAGGTTTTGTATATGTATGTGTAGGTAAGACTATAAGATTCCTAGTTGGGCATGTAGGCCAAGCCAGCATCCCTCAAGTTTTACAAATTCCCTTCAGTTCAAATTTTATTTTATTTTTTGGCTTGGGTATGTGCGTATGCAAATGAAGGGTAGCTCCGCTAAACCCGCCTGAAACTCAACTCAACTGCAATGGCCTCAATCGTGACAAAACTGTTTTTTGAGAATTTTGTTTTGACTCCTTTAAAAGAACGGTAAAGATCGGTTCGGAAGATAAACTTTGAAGGTTAACTTTTATCTTAACTTCACGCTTTGTGGGAAGGTAGTACGAGATGAATGTAAGATTATTGGGAAGGCAAAAGTTGTGGCGTGGAGTAATACACGCAAAACAACGTGAAATTAACAATACGTATTTGGGTATGGGCAAGGTATAAGGCGATTTCCCCATGTTCTAATGGAGTAAAATGGATCTTAACGACATCAAACCCCATAAGGCGAAATTCGTTCGCTTTAGTACCACAAATTGACCCCAATGGTATTATAATGCCATTAGGGTCATATTCCTAAGCTTTAACGGACGAAATTGAGCTTAATAGCATGACAAGGTCATTAGGGTAAAATTCCTATGCTTACGCATAGGAATGCGTCTTAAAGCTCTTGAAGAGAGGTTAACTGATCTTTCGGAAGGTGAAAATTTGTGCATGGAGTAATACAATACGCAAAACAGCGTGAAGTAGCGGTTGGTATATCGTTATAGGGCGATTTTCCTATGTTCTAAGGGAGAAAATAGACCTTAATAACACCAACCTCCAATAAGGACCAAGTTCCTATGCTTTAGCACAGAAATTGACCCTTATAGCATTAAAATACCATTAGGGCGAAATTCCTATGCTTTAATACAGGAAATGTGCCTTAATGCTTTCGATGGAAGGTAAACTGATCACTATGAAGGTAAAAATTACTTGTTTGTAGTAATATAGCGCGTAAAAGAGCGCGAAATAAGTGCGTTTCTTTTCCTTAGGGTTTCTAGCAGGTGCATGCATAAATTCATGTAGCAAAAAACGTGACTGGACTTATGATATGGATATTGACCTTCTTTTTACGGCCTCTCTTTTTTTGAGATCGCTTTTGGGACACAGAAAGAGAGAAGCACCTAAAAGGAGAGGCAAAGCAGGCAAAATCCACTCGACCCATAGCCCACAGGACTTTTCCGAAGTCTAAAAAGAAGCACAACTTGGTGAAGAGAGCATGTCCAACGTTGCCTAAGTTAACCTTAACCGCTTTTACTGGCTTTAACGTGGCGTGTGTTTGAATTTCGAGTACGACCGACCGCTTTTTTCGCTGCCTATTTAACCACTTGGCGTATAGAGCGTGACGCAAGTGTTAAGTGCAGCTTGGGAGCATAGTAGAACACACACAGGCAGGCAAAACTGGCACACTCCTTTTATTACTAATAAATTCTTCGCGCGCCCCTCAAGACATAAAAGAAAACAATATCATAAACCTAGAGGGAATAACTCTCTTAATACTCCTCCCCTCAAAAAATAAAAGTAAACATCGTTGAACGCTCTTTACCACAATTGTAATTACTTTTCTTCCTAATTTCTTAAGTTTCAAACTAATAAGTCTTTTTTTGCTAGCAAATTATATGTATGACATTTAATTTCCTTTTAAGTAAAACTCAACGCTTAAGAAATTACTTCTGCTGGGTTTCCACTCAAAATTCGATACATTTTTAATTGACTGAAGTTAGATGACACTTTAATGTGAAGTTTACTCAAGTTAACCTTCTAAATCGAATTCGTCATCGCATAAACCTCAGCTTCCCCTGAATTCCTTTACAATAAGATGTACTTTTCCTAATTAGGCTAAAAATATAACAAATTCCTGTAAAAAAAATAAAATAAAAAATAATTAATAAAATAATACTATAAAACAGAAAATAAATATTAAAATCAAACAAAGTTCCATTTAAAACTAGCTAATTTGAACGAAAAAACTAATGATCGACCACCCAAACGCAAAAAAAAACTACATTCAAACGTTTCCTAAGTCTCGCACCGGAAAGAGTAAAAAGTTTTTTAAGACACATACGCCATCTAGCGCCCGGTTCCAACACTAGATACGACGAACATATCCTTAGGGCATGGACTTCAGCGACAAATGATATAGCGAGGCCATTGTTAGTTCTCAAAAGGCCGCGCCCCATGATAATACCTCATATAATGGAAGGATGCATTCTCCACTGACAATGCTCATAGAGAAGAAGAGAACCCATATCATTTCTATGACAAGTACAATTTTCAGGTTAACAAAAAGCCAGGAATAGTGCTTTTGCATGAATACCCGTTAACCCTGCCCCCTCGAGTCAAATTCCAAGTTAACCAGGTGCATCCTTTCGCTCTGCCCTCTAATTCTCTTCTCTTCGACGCATTTCTAAACACTTCGGGAAAAGGTGCAAGCTAAAAGAGGTACCTTCTTTTACCTACTTAGAAGAACAAATGGCTCCAGACTTTTAAAAGGATGGATATATGGTGAACTGCACCAAATAACCCGTCAATAAATTCCTATTTGATTAACATTACGAATTAATTAAAATTAAAGCGCATTTTATAAACAAAACTAGCGCGATTATATTTGCGGGTTACTAACGCTCGCATGTCTTCCCCGAAATACTTGCACTTCTTACTGTCTCTTTACTTTTTTGCGTTTAAGTTTTATTTTAACCTTTTACATCCACACGGGAGGAATAACCTGAAAAAGCCATAAGAGGAACTAACGTAATTTGGTCAAAAAACAGAGAATGCTATCCTCCCGGGGCTCATTCGAAAATAAACCTTTCTGAAAAATAAAATAATAAAAAATAAATTAGTTTAATGTTCTGATACTTATCAAACTATCTGAAATCTTCTTCTCCGAAGAAAAAAGAAAATAATACATCTGGCTATTTTTAGCGCCAATCGAATACCATACAAACAGGAAAAAGAAGGCGGGAGGGGGAGGGTGGCTAATAGGCAGACGCCATTAAGAGCCCTAAGGGCGTCCCAGGCGTCACCAGCATCAATACTCGTAACTTTACTTTTGTCTTCCCGATTCTTTCCTTAATATAAAACCCAAACACTGACCTTTCCCCCCCCCGTTTTTTGTCTTTTTTATTTTTAAAGCCGACAGCGACACACGAACGAATGCTTGCAAGCTTCTCCTCTCACACTCAACCACACATAAAAAAAGAAAAAAAAATCTTACAGATTCCAGCTTCGCACACTCTCAGTAATTTCCTTTTTTATTTTTGTTTTTGTCGGGTTGCCCGACCCTTTTTGCAGCGGTAGCCAAAGGAAAACAAGCCCGTATTTAAGAGACAAGAAACAGCACCAGCCACGACTTAATTGGACCAGGCGGTTTCAATACATTTTTCCAACGCCCTTAAAAAAGAAAAAGCAGGAAAAGGAGAAAAAGCTGAAGCTTCTTTTTCCATGATCCTTCCTTTTAAAGAGACAGAAGGCGTTGTGTTTTTGTCATATTCTTTTCTATTGTTGGCTCTTTTTGCTCATCTTTATGAGATTTTCTTCTTTATTTCTGGATTTAAGCTTAACGCTGGAGATGGCGTTAAAAATAACGGGAGTCGATGGACGACTTGACACAAGGACGCCGGGCCCCGACATAAGGACGCTGGACCCCGACAGAAGGACGCCTAAACCTAACCTTATCTACCCTAACCTATAGCCTGGCAACATGACACAAGGATGGCTCGACATAATGACGAGTCGACATAAGGACGCCTCGACACAAGGACGCCTCGACACAAGGACGACTCAACACAAGGACGAATCGACATAAGGACGAGTCGACATAAGGACGAATCGACACAAGGACGAATCGACACAAGGACGAATCGACACAAGGACGAATCGACATAAGGACGAATCGACACAAGGACGCCTCGACACAAGGACGACTCAACACAAGGGCGCCGTGTACCCGACACAAGGACCCCGGACCCGACAGAAGGGTGCCTAACCTAACATAGCCTAACCTTGCCCTACCTAACGTAACCTAACCTTGCCTTGTGACGAATTTTTAATACGGCTTACGTAAGTGCTTCAGTCGTTTTAAAGAACACGTCACAAGAATAGGATACGTTAGGCTAGGTTAAACGTCCTTCTGTCGGGGCCCGCCTCCTTGTGTCGGGTACACGGAGTCCTTGTGTTGCGTGCCAAAACAGCGTCAATGCTGTCAGAAATTCCTTTAAAAATTGAAAAGTTTAATGTTCTATTTCGTTTTTCATTCGGCTTCCTTTTAGACAGACCGAAGGCGTTGTGTTTTATCTCATTCTTTCTATTATTGGTCTTTTTTGCTCACATTTATTAGATTTTCCTTCTTTATTTCCGGATTTGAGCCTAACGCTGGAAAATGACGTTAAAAACAACGTCAATACTAAAATGCCTGACGAAAAAGAAGAAAAACGCCATACTGCCGTACTGTCGCCCGCCAAAAAGGTTCTAAAACCCATTCTATTATGCAAATGCATTATGCGGGGTTCCTTGCTGTGAGGACGAGGTTAGAGTGTCTATTTCTTTAATAAACTTTATTAGATTTCGTGAGAACCATAAACGTACCGTACTGTTACTTTAAAAGACAAAAGGAACGGTAAAAAAATCTAAAACGAAAAAAAAACACACTATGGGAACTTTTTTTCTAAAAAAAGAGAAAAATACTAACAATCATTAGAAAATAACAAAAAAAGACGTCAGGCGGAAGTCGGCGGTAAAATACTAAATATACACATCCCATCCATCTTCCGAGAGTCAACAATGGTCACACACACACGTACATATACCGTTACTTGCCAACCGACGCAAGAAGACGTTAAGGTATAAAGGAACCATAAAAACTCGTTAAAGAACAAAATAAAAAAAAATTGATAAAGGAAGGGACCAGGAAATGACCTTTCCGCCATTGGTTGCGTGTGTTATTTATTTTTTTATCTTGGGATATATAATGACCCACGCGACAAAAATGGCGGCGGGTTTTATGATACCACGTGCGCCACCTAACTCTTAACTCGAAAAATAAAAACAGCGCCACTATAAGATTTTATTGGAGTGGCAAATTTAAATTAATACGTTTTTTTAAGAACATAATATCTCTACTTATTTATTCTAAATTTATTTTTTCAGACAAGGACTAGAATTAAATGGGTTTCTACATTTAATTTTATTTGTTTCTAAATCAATCAAACATTTGGAAATATGTGCTTTTCGCTTGTGAATTGAAATCCATTACGTTGAGGGGAATCTCTGTCGAAGGTCTGTACCATTTATGAGGTACTATACATTACTATATGGTTTCTATGTACGGAATAAGTACAATAGATTAGTAGAACAACCACTTGAGGCCAAAGCGAGGGGTTCATTTAGGCAGAAGGACGACTGAAAGGAAAACAGGCCACGTGGGTTTATTTGGCCGCAGAATTTAGGTTTAGATACGGTTACGGTATTTATATGTGAGCTAAAAAAATATGTCTCGTTTATCTTTTTCAAGTTTTCTCTTTTTGGCTCATCCAGTTATCCGATTCGCTTGGCTAAATGACATTTGGCTCAGAATTGGGTAAAGCCCAGAAGGATTTTCAAGTTTAAACAGTACCAATTACGTTTTCATTCGCATGTTTGGCTACCTTTTCATGTATTTTGTTTTTGCCCGCCCCCCTTGTTCTTCTTTTTCTCCAAATTGGAGCGAGATTGCACTTGGCATTGGGACTTGGGTTTTCGGGATCATGGGAAGAAAAAGGCGGCCAAAAGATTGTTGACGAAAGCCCCAGGCAAGTGCACAGTACAGTACCTTGGCCGCGTATGGGCGTTTAGCGATTAGAAAATGCTAAAAGATTCGGAAATTTAAGTATTCCCTAAAGTCGAGTGACAGTAATGTGGGCATATTCATGCCGAAACGATTCTGTTGGCATATTTGCATTTTAGTGAACTCATAAATTTTTCAATTTGGGGAATCTAATGTGTTTGGGTTTAAATTAGAAGTTTTGTGAGTTCAACTTACTGTGAATGATTTAAGGCAAAAGGCAGTGATTCGTTTTAATAAAACCTTGGCAGTAATATAGACGACATTAATGGCAATTAGATGTTTATCTCCAAGTTTTGATTTGTGCGTGTGCCAACTTGCTGAAAGATTTCTCAGCAACGTATTCGAAAGAATCTTAATTGTATGAATACTATCTAACATGGCTAAAATTATTCAAGACGACTTTAAAGAATCTTTCAAAAGTTAAAAAATTTACACTTTCTGAGGACAAAAAGATACGGAGCATATGGTTATCATTTCAATTTTATTAGGACCATAAAAAAATGCATAAAAATGTCTCACGTTCAACAAGTTTATCGATAAAAAATCGATTTTGCCAAGGTTCAATAACATA
Organism: Lepidurus couesii; assembly: GCA_022832235.1. NCBI lineage: Eukaryota > Metazoa > Arthropoda > Branchiopoda > Notostraca > Triopsidae > Lepidurus > Lepidurus couesii. The sequence goes on from JAGJRP010000058.1 coordinate 66,841, forward strand.
ATCCAACCCTCGTTGATCTCTCATTTCCGATACTCAAACATCCTCACTCATCAATTATATCTATCGTACGTAAGCGAAGTGTATTCCCTACACATTGTCTTTTTGTTCGTTTTTCAAGCGAAGCGAAGTTTCTTACACACTGTATGAATCGGATGTACGTACTTTGAGTTTTCAAGATTTCTACAATTGAGCAGACTTCTTTTTTGAAACGGATTTCTTTAAAATAATTAAATCTGGATTTTTTTTAGAAACTCTTGAGATTTGGAAGCTTTTTTGGGGTAAAGCGGAGAGTTAAGGCTTTTGAGTCTCAAGATGATTTTTTGTTGGACTTGCTTTGAAGATAGCAGGTGTTTGTGTCGCAATGCTATGGTTGCAAAAGATTGTTTAGTTTTTTGTTTTAGTTTTTTCTAGGGTTATTTCCATTTATAATTAAATTTTTATTTTTATTTCAGGGGAAATTTGGGGTTTCAATCGATAGGCGTGGTTAATTCACGTCGGAACGAAGAAAAGGGCGGTTTTCATTTTTGCGAAAACGCATAAAAACTCTAAAAAAGTATTCAAAATGCCAGTAAAATGACTCGAAATGCCAGTAAAACGAGGCTCTTTTTTATGGAGATGGGAACAATAGGACTGAAAAAAGTGCAGATAGTTATGGGAAAACGTATTGTGAAGTAAAACGTAAAATCATTCAACTTACTGTGAATTTAAGGCAAAAGACAGTTATTCGTTTTAAGGTTCAATAACAGAATCCGATTCTCATTGACACTTCATTTCCGGTACTCAAACCTACTCACCCATCAATTATATCTATGATACGCACGCGGAGCGATATTTCTTAAACAATTTCTTTTTGTTTTTCTAAAACCCTTAGGGCTCTTCTTCCGCCTCCTCCTATAAATTACACCTTCCCATTTTTTGTAAATCTCTTGGACCCATTCCAAGATGGCTACGGGCTACCATTCCGGATATTCGCCCCAACACTTCACAACAATCTTTAAAAAAAAAACTAAAAAGAAGTCTCCAAGAAATATACCCAGAACCACTTCTTAAAAATCCCCCAGCAAAAGAAAAAGAAAAAACTAACGCATATTTTCCGTGTTCTATTACCTAACAGTAATAACCTAAAAATATCCCTCCCTTTTCATGGTCGTGTGAAGTGCGCCCCGGATCTTCCGATAACATGTGAATAAAAGAAAACGCACGAGTTAACCATACTCGTGTGCTCTTAGGTCCGTATTCTTACACCCATAAAAAAGATCCTTCCTTCCACCTCCTACTCAATGCAACGTGGAAAACCCAAGCAAAAGCGAAGATAACAAGACGGAACAAGATGGAAAAAGGAGGAACTTGTTATATCAACAGCAATAATAGCTTCTACGTGTACCTATACCAGGAAAAACCCACCCTACACACATCCTAAACTAACGACCCACTTGAAAACCAGAAAATATCCTCCAGGATATACCTAAAACAAGGCCTTTTAGGCACGAGTTTCCCTAGTCCCTTTATACTCTTCCTCCACAGTATACAAAGGTATATACACGGTATTAAAGACTACAAAAAGCTACATAAATACTATACACCCTATCCCATTTTCTAACCACACATATATACCCGGCTCGTTTACTTCAGGATAAGCGTGGGAAAGGTTCGCGCTACAATGAATTCGCCTTACCATGAATTTGTTTCAGACGTTACGTGATTTCCCGGCACCCGTTTCTGTAGGCTCTTATACGGTAGAAAACAGTCAAAACACTCCGGAACAACGGAAGCAGTGCTACAAACTAAATAGCAAGCCAGGGTAAGCTCTATTAACCCCCTTGAGTACGACTGCCCTGGGTCGTGCGTGACTGGGGGTGGAGGGAGGCCTTTCCATACACGACACACACCTTGAACACTCGCATCACGATCAGTATAGCATGGTTTGCTATTCCCTTTGAACAACGTCAACCCCCGAAAGCCTCGCAGGTCTGAAAACCTTATAGCAGTTTTCAGTTTTCCCCATTTCCCATCATTAGTGGGCGATATGGTACTTGGCTCTCCACTTTCAGTGTACGTACAATAATGAACCACCTTGCTCTATACTTATCATATGGGTTTTCAATCTAGAAGTTTTCCTACCCCAAGGCTTGCCCGAGGGTTGTTTTATATGCTCTATAAATTTTCCACCAATTAATTCTATACCTCTATGAGAAGGAATAATATAGAGCATTTCATTGAAAAAAAAATATTTCACTGTTGCCAACAATGAAATACAAATACGACATGGAAAATGCAGCAAAAACTGTTGCGTAAACACGTCAATATTTCATGGTTGACAACCATGAAATACTGTTAACCGTTAAAAGTATTTCATGGTTGCCAACCATGACATTTTGATGATTGGGATGTTTCATTTACAAAGCCAGCAAACCAACTTTTTACTTTTCCTTGTTTGTTAGATAAATAAAAATTAAGATTTTTATGGAAGCTTGTTAGTCTGAAGAATCCTAAGAATGTAGGAATTTGTTCCAAGTTTTTCGAGTTAGCCGTTCAGGAGCTATGGGCCATCAAACTTTAGGCCGTGACGTCACGGACGTGTCGTGCCGTGCCGCGGCTTAAGAGGCGTCTCTTTTCTTTCTTCCATAACTTAACGACTATTTGGCGCATAACGGAAACAGACACATAACTGGAAACTAGATTTTCTGCTTTATTTTTGGTGATTGGGATGTTACATTGTTGCTGCAAAGTATTGTAGCAGCAAGGAAAAATCCCAATCACCCCTTGGGTTCTTACTTGCTGGCTTATTTTCAACTCTGGCATGAAAGTATATGAGATTATAAGAAGTATATTCGAGACTTTGGTAATAAAAAAAATCATTTCTCAAAAGTAATGTGATCTTCAGAGCGTGCGAAAGGCAGATGGCGCAGTTTTTAAGCCTTTTTTGTGGATGGAGGAAAATGGGAAGCGGGAAAAGAGGTGGTTGCTCTATAAAAAGGACCATGGTAATACAATATTTCGAATTGCTGTGTTTTAGCGCGAGACGGTCAAGGTCGAGGGCGTCGCCCCTACCGGCTTTTGCTTCTACCTCTAGTGTTCCTTTCTCACATGGTGGAAAATGGATTGTCACCTTCCTTTTGACACTGTGCATGGATTACCATAGGAATGTTATCTTATATTGGCACCTTGTTTTTCCTTTTTCTTTCAATATCCCATATGGAGCTTTTCGAACAGGACACAACAGAACTGGACTTGGGAACCTTTTACACAATAGCGTTAGAATTGGTACAAGCTTGGAACTGGCTCCTTTTTAAAGCTCCTATACTTCCCTATATTATTCCCTTCATTTCGAAATAAAACGACGCAAAATTAGTACTGTACCACTAGTATACTTCCGACCCTTATCTACACGCCTTGCCCCCTCCCAATATGTTGTAAGGTTTCATAGTCTTCTAAATTGTTGACAAAATACATAAGTTGGCAACAAATGTCACTTTCCAATATCCTTGACACTAAAAGTTGAATGTTATCTTACTGACACTATTTTCCTTTTGCTTTAGGACGACCTGCAACTGGACTTGGAACCGTTCAGTAATATCACAATTTGAAGTTTGGACTACTTTAAAGCTCGACATTTTGCGTAAACGTGACAGATTTCAAGAGATTTCCTTATTTTTATTAAATTTAACACGAAATGTGTATACTTTACCACCAGAAATCAACCTTAAGAGCATTATAATGCCATTAGGGCGAGATTCCTACGTTTTACCTCAGGAAATTGACCTTAAGAGCATCATAATGCTATTAGGGCGAAATTTCTATGCTTTAGCACTGGCAAATTGACCCTTATATCTATTTACTATACTTCATCTCAATTAATCGCGAACAGAAAGTATATTCCCATTGTAAAACGCTGTCAATTTCTGTTAGCAAAGAAAGAAAAGAAACGCCTTTGTTTAAAAAGAAGAAAGACTGAAATTCCACAAAAAACGATAATTTCTGCAGTGTAGACTAGTTTCCTTTTAAAAAGGGAGGAAAAAATGGTCTAGTCTTGTAAACCAGAGAACTTTCCTTTAATGCGAATCTGGTGGGCTATCAGAAACGTATCAAACGCGATGGCAGGGAGTAATATCGGACTGTCACGCGGCGTCCAATAATACGACCCTTAAAAGCTTAAAGCGAAACCAGTGGTACGGAAGTGATGCCATGTTCTACTGGACCGGCCAATACTTTGGCCCTCTCTCTTTCTCTCTAGTCTATGTGTCGTATACGCGTCATCATCAAGCGCCTATTCCGTTTCTCTCAAGCGGAAATCGTTGAACAAGGCCGCCTATAATAACTGTATCGACGTGCAGACGTTTTACTGAGCGCATTTCTGGTCTTGATGGCTTTGCCATTTCCCTTCTACTTTTCTTTTTACGAGTTAATATCGGTGTTTAGAGATTACTGACACGGTACATATCCCGTAAGACCTTTATCGTTTCTGTCGTTACCCCACCCGATATTGCAAGTAAATAACCCAAAAAAAAAATAAAAAAAATAAAGAGAATAAATAAATAAAAGAAATTAAAAAAGCAAAGAAAAGGTAATAAAATTATAGGAGCGCTTTAAACCACAAAATTCTCAACCTTCTAAACTAAGGAATAAGAGCAAAAGCCAATATCTAGGTTTTGGGGCTTCTTTTTCGATGGCGGTTATTATTAAGAGCTTTTTGGACGTTTCTGGGCTACAACGTGTTCTAGTTTCTGACCTGAAAATGTCTGAAACGGCCTCTTAGCTTACGTTTTGGCCTCAGGGGAAGTCGCAAGATTGTCTCTACTCTTGTACGCCATATACACTTTTGGCATATGAACATAATTAAGAACTAAGTGGGTTCAAACTACTCTTTAGGGGCTTAAAGGAACTTTTAGAATTATTTCGGACTTTTTTTAATCATTCTACGAGTGTCCCATTATCTTGGATTTTAAGAGATGCAAATTTGAGCCATTGCAGCTTGAGAGTTGCAATTCCCACGTCGGCAACAGTTCCTACGATACCAACTTGCCCATTTCGGGTTAATAATCGTCGTCGTCGTAGTATTAACCCTCGAGCAGTAAGGAACGTGAACATGACAGATTCCGTCTTTGATAAAACCCATCTCCCCCTTAATCTAGCAAAATGGGGAAACTTCACAGACCCAAGACTAAATTACTCATTAGCTTTCATCCCTAATTCCCTAAATGAATCATTAAATCATTTAAAACCAACTTTACAAGCTCTACAAACTTCAAAACGTCCAAAATTGCAAAATCCCTTCAAAGTTAAACTTACCCCCTTTACCCCTCCCCCTTCCACTTAACTCTATAGCCAACTCCAAAAACTCGTTCAACTCCAATTAACCATATCAAAAAACACTCAACTTTCACTGTTTTCAATCTTTCAACGTTGTTCCCTTTATACAAAAATACTTCAAATAAAGTTGATCAAACTGTCTTTGTATTCGGCCCCTTAGAATGAACCTCATAAGCTTATAAACCTTAAATACTGATACATTCCTTTCAGCATATTAACTGCATATTAACTACATATTAACTGCATATTAACGGATTAAACTTCTTCTCTACTTGATTGAAACTTAAGAAAATGAATTGAATCCTCTGAAAAAAGATCCAAATTACCAATTCAAATAAGCAGAAAAAAAAAAAACAGTGCGTTTCTTCACACATGAACGCATGTGAGACCGTGATCTCCAAGTCAAATCACGGAACGTATTGTTACCCACTTCCTAACCCGATTACAAGTTTTTCTTTCTTTTTTATACTTTTGCCCAATATTGCTGCTGCACAAAGCCTTCAAAAAGCTGATTCTTAACCCAAAAAGTAAAAAAGTTATAGCACAAAAACCCCAAAACTCCCGTAACTCAAATTCTTCCCAAACCAAAGTTATAAAAAACCGCAACTTTCTTTCTTCTTCCAATTTTTGGCTTTCACATTCTTACTTTTCTACACATTGGGCCAACTCCAAGAAACAATTTGCTTGTTAGTACTTTGTATACCCAGACCCCCCTCTTTAGCTTTGCGCTTTGCCTAGCTCATTATCTGCTGGTACAGGAACAACACAAGTTTGTACCCTCTTTCGCCTTCCTTTCCTTCATCCTCATGTGTATACTGTTTTACGAGGCATGAACAGCGTCCCCAAATCCCATCTCATACATAACCAATGGGGAATAGAAGGAGAAAGAGAGAACCCCCCTGTTCCATACATTTCTGATGTCTTGTTAGGGCATTTCCTGCTGATTAACTTCAAGTTTGTCTGGTAGCTCTCCCCTTGACAAAAACTGTGTGAATCCTCAATGCTACATTGTAGTGTGTACACGGTTATGATATGCAGATATAGAAGACGACAGTGCTTGCTCGTTATTCTTCTCTTTCATTCAAGCTCCCGAGGCACAATATGATAAATTGATTGGTGCAAAAGCCTCCCCCACCCCCTTCTCTCCGTCTTTACAATCACATATTCCAACACGGGAACAGACGACTAATTGTCCCTCCAGCGATGCAATCCATTCAAAAAACACATGGCGCTTCTCCCACCTCCCGATACTCTAACTGTGCAACTCTTCTGCCATGTAAAATAAAGCTATCTGCGGCGCCACGCGTATTGAGCTAGTGGCGTCCAACCCGCCCAATTACTGCAAGGCGACACCAGACAAAAATAGTAATTAAAAGGGAGAAAAAATCCGAAAAAGCAATTGAGGTCCAAATTGGATTCGTTGAGGTTCGCAAAGATTTTTGGTTAACAGTCAGGGACACTGATTTATTAGAAAATTGATAAAGATCGTCGGTTTTGGCCTTTCTCCTAGCAAATGTTACCATTTGGCAAAAATCTTTATAATACTACGAAGGTATTTTAGCCTCAAAATTTAAAATCTTTAAAAAATTCAAAGAAAATCTTCAAAGTTAAGATTTCGATTAAATATGTTTGCATTACAATTAGATATTGCATGCGATTATGCCATTGGTTTCCTAATTTAGGTCTTATTAATATGGATATCGAATCACCATTCAATGTTTTCGAAATAAATTATTTTAAAAAATCCCACAGATGGAAAATAGACCGGCAATTTCTCATAAGGCCAGGCGGGGGTTCGTAGAGTTACTTCGGCCTACCGGAGCAATAGCGGGCAACAGCCAACCCGTAATGGCGCAAGAATGAATAATACACAGTAAAACCAAGCGGAAAGAGGCTCTTTAAGCCGGGAACAACAGTCTTAACCCGGCTTACTCATATTTCGTTCGAAACCCTTCAATCCTAATCCTATACTGCCGCAAGAATGAATAAGACAGTATTACTTAGTCCAAACTAAAAGCTACCGACGTTTTCTAAAAGGTCATACGGGGACTTGTAGCGCTTTTTCGGTCTGCCTTACCAATAATGAATAATACAATAGTGAACGTTTCTTTGTGAGGTAGCTTACTTTTGGGGGGATATAATAGTAACCGGGAATGATGGCCTTCCTTCAGCTTTGTTGGGTGATGCTTTAGACCCAATCTTGCATCCGATGACGTCACAAGTGTCCTTTCGGATCCCAAACCTTTTTCTTTCTCTTTTTCTTTTCCCCCCTTTTTTTAACAGCGTCGCTAAGGAGGTAATAGAGCCATTGGTTCGCTCGTCATCACTCCTCTAATCTCATCTGCCAAGTCATGACTTTCTATTGTTGCTTATTTGCCATTGTCTCCCCCCCCCCTTTCTATCTTCTTTTTATTGCAAGCTGCAACGAGCGCATAGCATAGCAAATGAATGACTTCATTTTCCCTCGGACTTATTCCTTGGGTATTTTCGCCTCGCTCCTCCGTAAATCAATACCCAGTAAGCCTCGGCTCAACGCCACAACCCACACACGAAAACCTGCCAACCTAAAGAAGACGAACCAAAAAAAGAAACAACCACAAGGCTTGCCTAAAGGTTGCCAAGTACTCTTTACTGAAGATTACAGTTTCCTTAGAAACGCAAATAAGAATCTTTGTACTTTTTTCATTCTTAACATGTTTGGCAATGTTGCCCTTTCGCAAGGAAGTAAGCGCTTTCAAAATATTTCATTATTGTCAATAATGAAATATTGTTTCGGACATTGAAAACAATTTCTAGTGTTAAAGCATATGAAGTGCGCCCTTCTTGCAATTTGATGTTATTAAGGTCTATTTTCTCTACAAAAGGATAGGAAATGGTCCCTCTGCAATTTCACTTTTATAAGGTCTAGTTTCTTGACAAGAACATAGGAAAATCGCCCCTATTGCACTTTGGGTGCTACTAAGGCCACTTGTCTACGTTTAAACATAGGAAAAGCGCCTTTATCGTCCTTAGATGTTACTAAGGTCTAATTTCAATCCTGGTAACACAGTAATTTTGTCTTATCTTCGTAAAGACAATTTCTCCCTGTTCTCACAATTTTTTCCTATTTTTTGAACAAAGAATTAACAGTAACCACGATAAGATGCACCACACGCCACCACCACGACACGTCCGTGACGTCATACACCAAAGTTTCTATGCCCATAACTCGTGAACGGCTACTCCCAAAACCTTCGGAACAACGTTCATCATTCTTACAGAAACGTACGCTACCAGTACTTAACATGTGATTCGGATAGCTATTAGGTCTTCCTAGCAAGCTTCCTGAGGAACATAGCACAGGAAAACATCCTAAATCCCCCACACCCCCACAAAACCCTTATAAGCTGACCATCTCCAAAGCCTCCTTCCTCCGTTGCCACCGAAAACCGTAACCCAAGATAAGACTCCAATGTACTGTCCTAAGCTTGCTGAAAGTACACCCTGTAACCCTGTGTGTGCGCAGCAATACACAGCAATACATGGGGTGGGTAAATCAATAAGCTATCAGGCATACAGTGTATAGTGTGCTTTAGAACTTTGGCTACACGCTTCAGCTCACACACCAAACCCGAACCCCAAGTGGCACGTGACCCAAGAATTAAACATGAGTTTTTCTACTTCTCCCCCCTTCTTGCCGCAGTTTTTATGCAGACTAGAATATTCCTTCCTATCCCTTGGGAATGAGATAGATTACTGCTTTACCAACCACTCCGTGACAGACACCTCTTTGACAAACCCCCTCGTCTCTTTTTTCTGTATTTTTTCCTCCTCAGAAAACAAAAAAATGAGATCCAGCAATCTTTTCTTTATCCTCCTTCTCGCTTCCGATATGGGAAATATAGACGTCACCTTACATGTAACGCAAAAGGTAATACGATCGTTCTGATCCTTTCTTTCTGGTTCCCCGGAGCCTAATGTAAAAAAAACTGTAAAAAAAAACTGTGGTTACGACCTGTTTGATAGTGGGAATTTTTCTTTCTTGTTTTGGGATAGATTTACGAGCAAACCCAAACGGAAGAAATAAAGATACCTGAAATAGACTCTGACGTATTACGTTTTTTTTTTTTACGGAATGAACTTGAATGTTTGGAGTTTGGCGTTTCTATGATTTTTTTCTGTCAATTTTACATTAATTTGGTACCAAAATGCGTAACTTTCTACGATCCCACTTGTGATAAGAAATGAAGACTGAAATGTTAGGAAATTCTGCTTAAATTTGGTCTTTAACCATAGTTTAACCCTCAAATCAGACACATTTCGCCTTCCAAACGCATCCGAACACCTTCGTTAAGCAAACTTAACATTAGACTGAAATTGAAATTGAAATTGTCTAGAAAGGCGAGAAAGAAAGCAATCAGACAGGAATTCCGTAACACAGAAATAAAGCGTAGATTTTATTTCTTCGCTATCTCTGCCATGCTAAAGATTCGATTAAGGCTCGCGAGAGAGAGGGGGAAAGAGATGGAGAGATCTTAGGTCCACATTGTAGCAGTTATTTATGTTTTTCGCTCGCTAAATTACCCTTCTTTTGTAATCGGGGCTGCTGGACTTGATGGGGTGAAACGCAGAAAAAGATCCCTAAAAAACTCCTGTGGTGACGTGCAATATACAGTTTTTTTTTCAAGTGCCAAGGATCCAAACCCCTATAATCGCATACCCTTTTTCTATTAGTATTCCAATGGCTATTCACACACAGGCACATACGCATCTCTACTTTCATGACCCGTTTTCTTTATCTCTCTCCCTCTGCACTCGTTTTATCCCCACGAAGAGACGAGAAGAGACGAAAGCGCAGAGAGCTTCCAAACAAAAGGAAAATGGCAAGAAGCACTTTTGGAGCTCTTGCGCTCTAAAACTTAGACCAAGACTTACAAAAGAGCCTTAGAGAGGGAAAAAAGAACCTTCACCTCTTTCACTTGTTCCCAATACGTTTTCCCATCACTATCTGCACTTTTTTTTAGTCCTATTGTTCCCATCTCCATAAAAAAGAGCCTCGTTTTGTTTCTTTCGTGCGTTTTAAAGCTAAAACCAAAGCATTTTCCACTTCAACGCTTATTTCTAACAGTTCTTTTTTTCGTTGAATATTTTAAAAGTTTGGAAACAGTGGCTTAAACGTATGGTGTGAACTAAAAAGAAAACATTGTAAGTACAAAATAACTATAAAAAGGTTGGGCCTAGGGGTAGTCGCCCTTGACCTGGGTCATGTTTTGCAAGGGTTAAAAGGTAACGAAAAAGCAGTCACATAGCAGAGCTAGAGAAAGAAGGTCATGTACCAGAGAACGAACAGTCAAGTAGAGCTTACGTTTACTTGTGATCCGTGATTACTTTAACCCTTTGAAACAAGTGAGTTTGGATGCCATGCAGAATAAAGAAACATTGCTTAGCAGTGGTTTGGACATTAAGAACAATTTCTGGTGATAAAGCATAGGAATGTCGCCCCTATTGCAAGTTTGCTATTGCTAAGGGCTGGTTTTCAACACTGAAAAATTGGAAAATCGCCCTAATCGCACTGGATGTGAGTAAGGTCTACTGTCCTATACCTATGCATAGGAATATCGCCCCTGTTGCAGGTGAGTTGCTTCTAAGGGTTAGTTTTCAACACTGAAACATAGGAAAAACGCCCTTATGGTCTTTCGATGTTGTTACTTAGGTACTTACGTCCTACAGAGGGAATAAGGATTGAAGTTAAGACAGTTAATTAGGATTGAAATCCCGCTTACAACTAAAACACGTTAGGAAAGAATTGAACTGAAACTATAAACTAAAAAAAATAAGAAAATAAAGGGAAATTGTAGAAAAGAAGGGCGCAATTCTAGGACGAGTCATAAAAACTCGTATGTGGAGCGATTTAAAGGACTTTTTCAGTAACAATCCAGTAACCAAGGTTCGCGTACCCAAAAGGATCTAAGACAGAACGAAGAATATATAAAATAAGAACTCCCAACTGCAAGGTACCTGTAACTCCTACCAAGCTCTCTATTGCCATGGTTACGACTGTGAAGAAAGCAGAAAAGACCTAAAGAACTGGAAAAACGGGGGAAAAATTTTTTTTGTTCATTCTTATTGCAAAAGAACTTCCTTCCTTTCTTTTCTTCCAATCCGAGTCGCTTTTTAGCACCTTTTCATACGTTTGGCACCTTCCGACAGTAGAACTATTTACACGATAGCGTACCATTCATCACCCTCTTTTCAACAAACGCCTTTTGAAGTTCTCAAAAGAAACAAGTTGTCTACGAAACGTACAAGAATTCTAGGAAATCTGCCTGAAAACTTTCCGTTTCATACTCTGACACGTGGTTCGCTAACAGACAGCCCGATCTATAAAAAGGACCAAGCCACGCCTATACCGGTCCTTGAATCAGATTTCTTCGTAATTTCCTAACCTAATTATAGACATTCGACGCATTGTTGCTTTATAATCTAGATTTTGAAAGCACTAAAACAACGATAGAAGTGAACGATAACTTGAAAAATTGAAAGACTTTGGAATAATTAAAAAAAAGTCAATTGAAAAGTAAAAGACACTGAAAACGTTCAATAATTTGCTAATCAAACTCTTTGCTATTTCAATTGCAATAGACTTTAGAAAAATGTGATGAATTTGAAGTATTTCAATGTCACGATGCTTTATGATATCAATCGTAATATATTTTGAGCGAATTTCCAGTATTTCACAATACTGTATACTTTAAACGCAGTGAAAGTGTTGTAAGAGAGTTTGGAAGTGTTTGACTAAAGTTTAATTAAATCTGAAGAGAATTAAGTGTTTTTTAACGAATTTCAAGTCATTTTACTGGCATTTTTAATACTTTTTTAAGTTTTTATGCGTTTTAGGAAAAATGAAAACCGTCCTTTTCTTAATTCGTTCCGACGTGAATTAACCACGCCTATCGATTGAAACCCAAATTTCCCCTGAAATAAAAATAAAAATTTAATTATAAATGGAAATAACCTTAGAAAAAACTCAAACAAAAAACTAAACAATCTTTTGCAACCATAGCATTGCGACACCAACACCTGCTATCTTAAAAGCAAGTCCAACAAAAAATCATCTTGAGACTCAAAAGCCTTAACTCTCTGGAAAAAAAGAAGAGAGCCACCCAAAAGAAAAAGGTTTTTGCCGCTCCATTAACAAATTCCATGCTTCAATGTGATAACAACCGTTAGGGTGCCGGGCGATAAGAGCGGGAACGCACCCTTCTGTCCCTGACTTTTTGATTGTTGTTGTCCTCTTAACTTTCCCCTTCTTCCTCTTCCATCGTCGTTTTTTTCCCTTCCTGGAGTCCATGGTATGCAAATCTGCCCCCCTTTACCCCCCCCCGCCATCACTATAACGTAAACGAACGAAAATCACGTCGTCCCCGGCGTCTTCATTTCCATTGCAAATCAGCTTATTCTACATTCACCCTTCTCTGGCCGGAAAAACCCCAGGGGCATAGTTTACCTCTACAAACTTAGCATTGTACACACAACTCGACTATTTTTCTTCTCCTTACACATATGAGCTCGAGCCTCTCATATTGCTTTACTCCCAAAAAGCTTCCAAATATAAAAAAAACTTTCTTAAAAAAATTCCAGATTTAATTATTTTAAAGAAATTCGTTTCAAAAAAGAAGAAGTGCTCAATTGTAGAAATCTTGAAAACTCCGGAGTACATTCGATTCATACAGTGTGTAAGAAACTTCACTGCGCTTGAAAAACAAACAAAAAGAAAATGTGTAAGGAATACACTTCGCTTACGTACTATAGATATAATTGATGAGTGAGGAGGTTTGAGTATCGGAAATGAGAGATCAACGAGTGTTGGATTATGTTACTGAACCTTGGCAAAATCGATTTTTTATCGATAAACTTGTTGAACGTGACACATTTTTTTATTCATTTTTAATGGTCCTAATAAAATTGAAATGATAACCGGTATCTTTTTGTCCTCAAACAAGTGTTAATTTTTTAACTTTTGGAAGATTCTTTAAAGTCGTCTTGAATAATATTGGCCATGTTAGATACTATTTATGCAATTAAGATTCTTTCGAATACGTTGCTGAGAAATCTTTCAGCAAATTGGCATACGAACAAATCAAGACTTGGAGATAAACACCTAATTGCCAATAATGTCGTCTATATTACTGCCAAGGTTTTATTAAAACGAATCACTGCCTTTTGCCTTAAATCATTCACAGTAAGTTGAACTCACAAAACTTCTAATTTAAGCCCAAACACATTAGCTTCCCCGAATTGCAAATTTATGAGGTTCTCTAAAATGCAAATATGCCCACAGAATCGTTTCGGCATGAATATGCCCACATTACTGTCACTCGACTTTAGGGAATACTTAAATTTCCAAATCTTTTAGCATTTTATAATCGCTAAACGCCCATACGCGGCCAAGGTACTGTATTGTGCACTTGCCTAGGGCTTTCGTCGACAATCTTTTGGCCGCCTTTTTCTTCCCATGATCCCGAAAACCCAAGTCCCAATGCCAAGTGCAATCTCGCTCCAATTTGGAGAAAAAGAAGAACAAGGGGGGCGGGAAAAACAAAATAAATGAAAAGGTAGCCAAACATGCGAATGAAAACGTAATTGGTACTGTTTAAACTTGAAAATCCTTCTGGGCTTTACACAATTCTGAGCCAAAAGTCATTTAGCCCAGCGAATCGGATAACTGGACGAGCCAAAAAAAAGAAAACAAGAAAAAGATAAACGAGACAAATTTTTTTAGCTCACAAATAAATACCGTAACCGTATCTAAACCTAAATTCAGTTTGCCAAGAAACCCGCGTGGCCTGTTTTCCTTGCAGTCGTCCTTTTGCCTAAATGAACCCCTCGCTTTTGCCTCAAGTGGTTTTTCTAGTAATCTATTTGACTTATTCTATACATAGAGGCCATATAGTACCTCCTTAACGGTACAGACTTGCAAAATTTCGACAGGAATTCCCCTCAACGTAATGGAGCTCAATTCGCAAACTTAAAAGCAAACCTTTCCAATGTTTGATTGATTTTAAAAACAAATAAAAATAAATTTAAAGACGCATTTAATCCTTATCTGAAAAAATACATGTAAAAATAAATAAATCTAAGAATGGAATCAGAATTCAATCCGTATTGTTAGAATTTTAATAATAATTGTAACATATGTTAAAACGTAAAGAATCACAAGTTTGTTTATAGCCAACGGTGCATTCAGCGTTTAATATGTGCGAGGAAGTAACACACGACTTACCATATAGGTTAAGCCAACCTTCGACACGACACGGAAATCCTGGGTTGCGTATCCGATTGCGACGATTGAGCGGCAACAAACTATTCGCGTTCACACCCATAGCTCCCAAGTTCGCGGGGGATGGAAGTAAAATATAATAATAATAAAAGCGGGGAAATCACACCAACACCTTGCTTCAGAAACACAACTAAGATCACTAGGAAACGTGTCTAAAAGGACACACTAGAGCGTCCAACGTGAACGCATACCTGTCGGTCTCACGATACCACTTGGAGCGTAAAAAGAATTGATTTACCCCCGACACTTACACATACCACGACATCAAACGGTTCCCGGCGAGCAACTGGCGGGCTTTGCATGTGTCTACCTCATCAGAACACAAAAACCCGCGCCAAGACTCCGCCTGCGCGAAGGAAAAGCTAAAAAGGAGCGACCCTAACGGTATTTTGGAAGACTTAACGGGTTTAGAGACACCTAGGAGCCTTATTAGACACCAAACTATGCAAAACTTGGTTTATTCAAATGCTTTTTACTAGCACTCATTAGGGTATAGACCTGGATAGTGTGGAAATTCGAACTCGGAATGAAAATGACAGAGGTTTATAGATAATTAGTGGCTTTTCGCTTAAGCTTCTGTTGCAATAATTGACACTAACTTATTATTGGCCAATTCTTCCTATAGTTTAACGTTATTATAAGCAAAAGTTCTTAAAATAATTTAAGAACATGAAATTATAGTTTAAATTATTGGACGAAATTGTTACCACTAGGTGGTGCTAGTGCACGCTTTCATGCCTTTTAAAGGTTTTAATCGGCTTAATTTTCATATGGATTTAAAAACCAGAGAAATTGGGGTTGAGATCTTCAAAACTTGGGTATCCTGTTAATTAGTTAGGATAAATAGACCTTTCCGATTGAAAACCAGCAAGCTAAAAGAGGGAACAGAGCGGAGGGGCTTTTAAAGCGCGTATCTGCGATGAAAAGGGAAGTTTAGGTGGTTTTTATAGGTAAACTCGCGATTAAAATGATCTGCTCTGGTTCTAAAAGGTTCTGAAAGCCAAAGTGCAGATCAGAACCACTTATTAGCTGATAAATAGACCTTTGCGATCGAAAACCAGCTAGCAAAAAGAAGGAATAGAGCGGGTGAGGCTTTTAAAGCACATATCTGAATGGAAACTGAAGTTTAGGCGGTTTTTAAGGGGAAACTTGTGAATTAAATGATATGCGCTGGTTCTAAAAGGTTCTAAAAGCCAATATGCTGATGAGAACCGCTCACTAGATGCTTACGCATAGCTGTCGTGTTTAAAAAGAGCGATAAATAAGATAAATAACCATTATGTAGGTTTACATAATCAAGAACAATGCGATTTACTTAGCTTGAGGCGAAACAGCGGGCCTTTCCCTTCGGAGATCACTAGCGTTAGCTGCTGCTGTCCAATTCGCTGCTATACAAGGTGTATTGCCCAGTTCCATATCTGTTCTGGCAAGCGTTCGATCCAATACTGGGTGTCAAAACACGGTAAGTTTCTCCAATTTTCAAGATACGGGATGCCCAGAACTGAAGAAAAAGAAAAAGGAGTTAGTTATGTATCAAAGACATTATTATAATTAGATAAAAGTTCCAAGGTTTGAGGATACACCACCGTATATACCGTATGTAGCGGGCTAAGTAATACCCCGTATGTCAAACCGGTCATCCGGTTCGTAAAACTGCCGTATCTACCAAATCTTATTGTGGAACACCTAGATTATATATAGATCTTTCAGAAAAATAAGATTTTACCTGAAGTAACACTAATATTTGGGCCGATGATCACGGATAACACTTATATGCAAAATTGCCAGCCAACTTTCACGGCTTAAATTCCGTCGCCTCGACGGTCAAGGGAGAGTGAAGGGGGTAGAGCAACTCGGCCCGGGGCTCACCCAGGTTGCTCGTTGCTGAGGGCTCCACTCCGTAGGGAATGCCCTAGCAGCGCCACCCTACTGTGTCGCCAGAAGCAGCCTACGGTATGCCTTAGATCATATACACTAATCATATACACTAGATCATATACACTAGTGTATATGATCTAAGCGGTATGCAGTCCAGTAGTTTTCGTTATTGCCACTTCGAAATCGTGATGTCATACTCTATTGCTGCGTAAGATCTACGGGGTCCACGGAATGAACTGACATTAACTATGAGAGTGCATATTCCGTTATTGCCACTTACAAAACGTGGGCAAAGGTCTATTGTCACGTACGATCTACGGGTCAACTAAAACTGTGACAACAACAGTGAGGAAGTATTTTAATCCAGATAAGTGAAAAGGAAATTACTTTAAAGGTTTTTATTGACCGATCCATTTAGCACACACATAAAGGTAACTAATACGCATTCTGTTCTCTAACAATCTGAAATTTGCAGTTCTGTATTAACCAAGCCGCAACTGAATGGTTAATGATTGTTTCTATTCTATAGTATAGCTATCGTGCCTCAAACCGCACCTTGAAAGAAAGCACAGGAGAGCCGTTTCGAGCCCAGATATGGAGAATTTGTATAACAAACTGCATCACACATTCAGAGCAGTATAGAGAATTCCATATTTATTTATCTCAGTTGTATTACATTATAAAGAATAGCAGCTTTTACTCATAGCAGGTTTGCTTAGTTGAGTAGCGTTGTGACAAGTCTTGGACGAAGTTCCTAAACAAGCGTTCGTTGTGACGCATTTCCTGAGCTTTAGAGGCGTGAAATCCTTTGAATTCTTTGAATCCGTCATGGACCAAGAACGCGTTGTTCAATACCGTAAATTTGTAGCCAGCAACATGCGTTTCACATACCTGGGAACAAAACACAGTGGCAAAGACAGGATAGTTAGGAAAGGATAGGTATTAAGACTTTGCTTCAGATACCTGACTGATTCGGTTGTAGCCATATTGCAAAAACCGCTCGTCGTACATTGGCATATCGTTCCTTGCAACAAAGAAGGGTTCATAACTAGGTTTCCATTGGACGTCATACGATGCGTTCAAATCCTTCGTAGAGGCTGGTATTACTGTCTCCCAGTATTTATATCTAGTTTGAAACTGTTAAAAAATTACAAAAATGGAGATTAAAATTTCTACACATTTAAAGTAAAGCTTTCAATTGCCATTGCCAACTATTTTGGATCTTCAGAGTTGGCAAACGTATTAGTTCCGGGAATAATTGTAAGCTTTATTGCATAAACTAGAAAATAGTGCTTGGAAAATAGTATTTAACTCTTAAAGTCACTTAGTTACACTCGTTTGATCTAAAATAATTCCGTGAGGAGTGCCCTTCTGGCAATGTTCCGCATAAGGTTAACTGGGTAAGGTATCTTTAGGCTGTAGTTACGCGTCTTGCTCCGGTTAAGCACGTCAGTGACGTAGGCGCAAGGGTTGAGAGGAGAAGAGTGCGATTCGAGACCACTTTCGAACCTCGTTGGTGCTTTAACTAATGAGCAGAGATTTTCTAAAGTCGAAATCCGACTGGTCGCTTACTATATTCTAGACTCGGCATCCTTCTGTTGGGTCCTCCTTCTGTTGGTCCCTTAATAGATTATAGACTCGGCGTCCGTCTGTCGGGTCCCGGTGTCCTTCTGTCGGGGACAGGCGTCCTTCTGTCGGGGCCCGTCGTTCTTGTGTCGAGTACACAGAGTCCTTTTGTCGCGTTGCCAATATGTTTTGGGAACTCTGGACAGTAATGCAGGTCCTTTTTCATTGTTCTTCTTCTTGAGTTTTAAAGTCGATCCGCGCCATCTAACGGGTGCATTGTCGACTTTTTCATTGTTTAACTCCATGGTGAGCTATAAATAGTTCCATTTACCGTCACCAGATGGCACTGATGTCATACAATTTCTCATTGTACTTTCAGAAAATTTAAACAAGAAAATAAAAGAAACAGAAAGAGGTAATTGAAAGATTACTTTTCTAAAAAGTATCTTAATAACAAAGATTACTTTACCTGCTGCTTACGCTTGATAAATGATTTATTTAAAATTTTCATAACTTGAACATTATGTAAAAAATAATGGAAAACCGTCAAATCGGTCAAATTGATACACCAATAGGTTAAGTCGCTGTTTAAGACTTTAAATCGCAATTCAATGCTTAATTATTTACAAATTAAGTTAAAAGTATGTTACATTACTTGGATTGCGGTAAAATATGCGTAATTAGGCACGGCAAAGTTTATACGGTTAATATTCCAGACAATATAAACTGCAACACTGAGGATGGTAAGAAAATAGATCTCGCAACGATGCATTTTTAAAAGAACACTGTGGTGTTTTGGAAACTTGGGGGGGAGAGGGCTACTATATATGGAAACGGTCCTAATTTGGCGTACGTGTATACTTAATTGTCTCGGGAGAGGAACTTAGGGGGAAGGCTTACCTCGTTTTCCTAGAGCCGTTTCCGCCCGTGATTTACGGATGACTTGTATACCGATCTTTTGAATACCTGTAGTACTTGGCTCACAAGTCACTGTTTATGGCAAAGGAAACGTTTCGTTGACGTATCCATTTCCCGTTGTTTACTTTGTTGTAAAACTTAGCTGACAGATAGGATGTACTTAAAGCAGCTGATCTTCCTGCAAAAATAGATTTAGAAATTTAAAAATAAATACAAAAGACAAGAAAAACTATAGAGATTGGAGGTAAATTCACATACGCAATACTTTTTCTCATTCGACGATACATTTGGCCACACATGATATCTTTTGCACCCAAACAAGGAAAAAAATATAATATATATCTTAAAAAAACAATTTCCCCCTATTTTCCCTTTAATTGTTTGAGTAATCCTTTAATCCCGCCATGAGAGTAAGGGCGATTTCTGTAGGGTCTCGGAGCAGGGTATTGCTGGACAGGTAGTGCGGGTCGGTAGTCGTTTTGGGGGGCTGGTTGATAGCCGCCATAGCCTGGTGACGGAGAATCGTGATAGGGCGGAGGAGTGAGTTGTATTTCTTCGGGAAACTTGACTCCTGAAGCAGGGTGAGTGTATAGGGGTGGACTGGGTTGAAAAGGAGGTTGAAACGGCACAAATTCCACTGGTGGTAACTCTGGCGCAGAGTAAGGTGGCTAAAAAGAACATCGAGAACGAATGGTTACTGAATTATACTATGAAAATTAAGTGAAAATTGAAAATATGCGAGTTAAGGAAAGTTTTGAGGGTTACATTGTTTGGCTGAGGAGGTGGTTGGTAGGTTGTGTCCCGCCATCTAGTGAGATCCATACGCGGTAATACAGAGCTCTTGCAGGATACGCGGGGGTTACTGTGGAATACAAAGGCAATAGAAGACTTTGGAACAAGCGAAAGAGAGAAACTTACATTTCGTGGTCGGGCAATACCATGACGTAGAGCTGGGCGGTTTCGATATGGTCGGTATTGTCGCAGACGATACGCGATAGCTTCATTTTACGGATTTCAGCTAACTGGTCTAATTGGTTTGAAAACGTTTGATACAAAACATTCAATTTGGGGAGATTTTTATTATTAGTTTACCCAAAGTCAACGCGCTAGGCCAGCCGGTGTTCTCGTACCAGAACCGATCTCCGTATCGCAGTTTCTTAAAGTTTTCTGCTATAATGCACCCAAAAACGGGTCCGACCATACTGCCGGGAAGGGGCCTTTCTGAAATGCCGGCGGTCCATAGGTCTAGGTCGTCTGGAGTCCTAAGATCAGAGGGTGATTAACAGCTCATAGGACATTAAAGTAAAGCGGATAGGAGGGGATAAGTACTTGTAGATTCCGGAATAGCGGTATATCGTTTCATTGGTAAACACTGCTGACAAATCGTTCCAATTACTGGCACGAGGGTATCCGCAGTATTCACGGAATGCATTGTAAGACGGTATGCCAAAATCTCGGCCTCTTTGCATGTTGATGGCAGCGAGGTCCAAGCCCCACTTGTGCTGCGATCCTTGGAACAAGTGATTGGTAAGCTAGAAGAGAAGACAACAACGTCGTTTTTAATTGCGTCCAGTCTAGGGGAACTTATGCAGCAGCGTATGAGTTGTTGTGTTTTTTACTTCTTGTGTAACGGAGTCGTCCATAGCTTGGCACACTTGGTTCATTAATCCCGCCACGTATTGGTCACATTGCCCGCCTTTGTACAAGTTGTAAGGTTGCAGGAGCATTTCGCTTAACCGCTGCGAAGCTGTTAGACAAGGCAATTAATGTTTGTGGTTGGCGAAGACAAAAAACTTACAAACGTATTTGTGGTTAGGACTCCAGCGTTCAATGGCCGAAGGCAGCAATGAGTGGCCAAAACGATACGCAGACGTAATAAAGGCATCGGTTACTGTCGGATCCGTTTTAGGATCATACCGAGTAAAGTATCCCTGTAAATGATAAGCTTGTTAAAATCACAAAACCACATGTATACCGTAACATAACTGTTGCCCCGCTGATTCCGAAGGTGTAATCATTTTTTCTTTACGACTTTCCGTTGCCGAGTTATGACGTTTCATAGCTGCGTGTTTGTAAAGTTCCCGGGGTCCAAAAAGGTCACCGCCACCCGAAAGAAGGTCACCAAGTTCACCGCATAATCAAAAAGGGTCATATAGAGCAGGTCAGCCCCTTTCCCCCTCTTTGAGCCTCTTTCCCTTCTCTCCCACCCCATTTTATGGTTCTAAGGTTCCCTTCCCATCCCATCACCCGCTCCCTAGTCTCCCCTCCCTTTTCCATCGTCCGCTCCCCAGCTTACCGATAAAAGGTTCGATGGCCGCGAAGGGTTAGAATCGGGGTGGGAAAGAGAATCGATCCCTTTTTAGAGCCTGGGGCCTTTTGGGGTGATTTGACTACGCTTAAAATCCAATAACTCGGCAACGCGGCGTCGGATAAAAGAAAGCAACACATTTTTGGAATCATGAAAGAATCCCGCATCGGATTACGAGCTTACCTCGGACTGGAGAATGATTTCATAGCGTTCCATCAAGTCTTTACCCAACACCATGGGCAACAGTTCATTATACGTAATATGCTGGACTAGGGCGATTACGATATGGCGTGTTTCCTGGTACAACTTCTCGTCGTCCCAGTGCGGATTAATTAGACTGAGTTCCCATGCAATTCGGTTATGCTCCCTAAGCATTAGCACATGGATGACGGTGAGCACCAATTGTTCGTTGGCTCGGATATCCCCCGCCATAAAGCAATACATGTCGTTGCCTGGGCGGATGCAGTTTTCGTCCGGGTTCTCTAACTGGAGCGGTAAAAGGTCTTTCAAGCCATGTTCCCTAAACGCAGGCAATGACTTTAATTGCCCGCCTTTAAAAGTCCTCAATTTATCCGCCCTTTCCTTGGATGACCCATATATGAAGTTGGCGTCTAATGTGCTCGTGATTTCGTTCAGTTGGTTGCGTGGACCTAGATTTGAACAATTTTAAAATAATAATCTTAAGAAAAACAACCCCCAAACGAGACAACGTCACGACCATGTGATAACTTGTTGCTTTCGTGACATAAGATATTTAAAAAAAAAAAGGGGAAAAGTCCCCGCACGGGATAAGCGGGTCCTTACCTAATTTGCATTGGGGTCTCAGACTGGATGCTGTGCGAACAAATTCCATGCATCGTTGACGGAAAAGCGAGTAGAACTTATCTTGCTGCGGAATCTCAATAGGCCAGCACGACGGGTGCTTCTCTTTGTCTGATGGCTGGTTGCAGCATGTCAAGTCTTGGTGCGTGACGGGATCTTTATGGGAAGCAATGTAAATAAACAATATCTTTTACAAAAAATCTGTCTAGAACAGGGATAAATTTAAAAAGCTCGCAGTTATCCCAGACGGGTTAGAATTTGAGAGCAAATAGCCAAGGCTCATTCTTATTTATGTGTATTTTTTAAAAGGTAGTCCTTTTACCTTTGACGACTCCTGCTAATGTCATATCATGGTCCACTGCTTGGCCCCAGGCGATTAAGAATACCGTAACTGCATGGTCATGGTAACCCAAATCCTGGTGAGCTGTTGCCGAGACGGAACGCGTGGTAGGTAGCGGCTCCCCGTTATATGCTATCCGCGGTTCACTCACACCTACATAAATTACAAGTTTAAACTTAAAACCACAAAAAACGAAAGAAAAAGGGGTTAGGTTGGGTCGTAATTACCGTCGGCGTAATTAGGAGGCATTTGGCGGCGGAAGCCAGTGAGACTGGCACCCCAATGTGGGTTGTCGAGGTTATTGCACATGCCGTTGTGTTGCCGGTATCGACGGACATCACACTTCGGGTACTTGAGATACGCCGGACAGTAGCGGTCAATGACGGTCTTACGGGTATCAATGAGCGGGAGACCGTTATGAACAGCGTCGCGTGGCAAACCATACCTATCAAGCGTCAAAGGATATCTTAAAAGTGTTTTTACCTTGCAATTAGTCTACTTTAACCCTTATTTCTAAGTTCCGTGGTCAACGGCGCACTATTTCCGTGTGCAACTCAAAGATAACGACGTTAACCGTATGCTCCGGCTGAAACGACACCGTTAGTACCTTACCAATGGTGCAGTGACGCAACAATGAATATGAAACACTAACGTTACCGGTGCTTACCGTAAGGTCCGGCTGAGCCAACATCGTCAGTGCCTTACCAATGGTGCAATGACGCAACAATGAATATGAAACACTAACGCTACCAGTGTTACCGTAAGGTCCGGCTGAACCAACATCGTCAGTGCCTTACCAATGGTGCAGTGACGCAACAATGAATGAATAAAAGCGTTAAAGCTACCGGTGTTTACCGTAAGGCCCGGCTCAACCGACATCATCAGTGCCTTACCAATGGTTCAATGACGCAACAGTGAAAATAAGTTTTCAACCGACAGGATCGGTTGTCCTTTACCGGGAATCCGAAGTGCAAACCCGGCTTCAGCCAGTAAGCTTTCTTTTTAGGACAGGAATAGTACAATAATGAAATATCAACCCGCATAGTACTAGTTAGTGGGTTTTACACTATAATCAACCGTACTAAACTGTAGAGTTAATTTAACCATAGCAAATGGGAACTTACTGCTTGGCCAGGATCTTTGAAGCTTCGGTGAGCACTTCAGCCAGCAAGTTAATGTCTTGGTCGGTCATAACTTTGCCCTTGGGTTCTGCGGGTAGCCGCCATTTTTGTTGCGCCGAATAAAAAGCGGCGTTCACCGCATCGTAACTGACGCAAGTATCGCTGCCCGTGTAGCCTTGACTACATAGT
Organism: Lepidurus couesii; assembly: GCA_022832235.1. Classification (NCBI taxonomy): domain Eukaryota; kingdom Metazoa; phylum Arthropoda; class Branchiopoda; order Notostraca; family Triopsidae; genus Lepidurus; species Lepidurus couesii. The sequence continues at coordinate 90,612 of JAGJRP010000058.1, forward strand.
AAAAACGAAAGTGATATGGAAGATTTCATCATTAGGAGGGAATGCTTTCCATTTTCCTAGAGCAAAAGAATCCAATGCTAACTTGATGTTGTTGAAGTGGTCGAATTGCGAAGATTTGCCCAGGTTGGGGATAAGCAGGGCACACTGAGCATTGCTAGGAGCTGGACCTGGAACCGGAGCAGGGGCAGGGACATGAGGCACGAAGGTTTCGCCGGCAGGCACGGCCCCGTAGGAAAGGACCGACTGGGCTATACTGAGCAAGCACCAGGCTGTAGAGAAAGTCCTGAAAAGTGTGTACAACGTCATATAGTTCAGTGAAAATGAGGACTGGCTAGTAATTTATCTCTTCTTCTTACATCCAGCTTTTTCAACGAATGAAAGGGTTATGGAAAGTGAAAAATACAAATGAATACTCAAATGGCCCTTTATGACATAAGCATGACGAATCTTAAAAGGCACGAAGCGTTAAGCTCCTCGACTTCTTCTCACCTAAAGCAAAGCCAAAGACTTTCAGCTTTACTCGACCAGAAATTGGAGCAAACATGATTAAGAAGTTATTCAACGTGTGTTAGAAAATAAAAAAATAAACATTGAAATAACAACACAGACGAGAACAGCCACCAACCGTGAAAGTAGCAATGAGATGCTAACTCCGGAAAAGGAACTAATCGTAGAGAATCCCTCCATAATTCTTCTTTCCGAACAAGTTTTCATTTTCCGGTACTTTCTTGATACTGATCCCCAGTTCTTCCTGATAGTGATCGAGTATCCTCCAAATTGGGAACAAATGAGAATTCACCCCAGAAACTTGTCAGAATTAGAAAGAAAGGCTAGATTACTCTTCATGAATGGATGATGGAACGAAACTTTTCCTTCCAAATAAGAGCTATTTGAATTTTGAGAAATTTATAATAACTTAATTTGATAATTAGACTTTTCAACAGCGGTAGTGACTTTCTTTCCGGTTTTATTGAGCCTACCGCCTTAAGAAACTAAAGCTAATAAAGGATTTTCAAATAAATAAGTAAAAGGTTCGGTTAAATTAGGGATCGTGTTGAGTTTCTTTACTCTCTCCCTCTTTTCAAGTTTTTCCCTGAAATATGGAACGGAACATTGAAAATCACAGAAATTAAAAGGAAATTTCCACCAGACAAAAGTCGTTAAAAATCATCCCCCACGATTCAAACTGTGGCGGAAATATCTATCTAGGAATCTCTCTTTTTCGATTTCGGATCCAAAGAGGTAGCTTAGACAAGTCATGACAAAGACAGAATCTAGTTTTTGTATGTTAATCATCTTGGTTCATCTAAGAAATTGGAGAAAAATGAAACTCGAGCTGATCTAAATTTTATAATATTTCAGCTTCAAAAAGCTCAGGATTCTAACCGAATGTAACATGTCGGAAGATTGGAAGGGAACGCTCTACAACAACCATTCTGAAATTTAGAGCGGGTTCTCCAAGTGCTGCAGGACAAAGAAGATGGACAATGAAGAATGCAATCAAACCCACAAAGAAATTACTCGCATCACTAACCATGCGCGTTGATTTCGCCATAAAAATTGAGGGGAGAGTGGAACCTTACCGAAATCTTCTCATAGTTGGACGCGTTCGGTGTCGGTGTTGTCACTAACTTTCGGCGAAATAACTTCTTCGGCGGGGAAACTAGGACACGGGCTGATGTTCACGATCCTGGAGTGTTTACTCCTTCACTTTCTGTTAAAGAGGATGAGTGGAGTAGCACCAATTGAAGGAGGTCACTTTCTGTAAGGTGTCTCTCTCAATGCTGTTCTTTATAACCTATGAGGATAGGTGCTTCCTTTCCGAACACATCACACATAAACACCATAAACGTTCGGCGAACTTTTTTTTTAACTTTCTGGCTACTCTCCCAAACTACTCTATAAAAAGAGCCACGATGCAAATTTTTTCGTGAAAGTTTTTGCCCTCTATCTTCAGTTCACGTATGAAAGTGAGCTCGCGGTGCCATCACCGTTTTTGTGTGGCAAACGATCAATCTTCCCAGCAGAGCTTCAAGAGGGGAAAGACTTCACCGTTCTGCTAACTTACATATGAGCTTATGGAATAGGTCCACGGAGTGAAATCACACCAAGTTTTATAACAACGACGCAGAGGCGGAGCCAAGTCCCATGCTGAGCTTACCTTTGCCAAAGACTATACTGGGGGAAATCCCTCCAATTTGGAATCCCTCGAAGGCTTGTGTACAACACCAAGAGTTGCCCCCGTAAGGATCCACACAAAAAAAGAGACCGACAGGGAGAGAGAAAGGGAAGAAAGAGAAAGAAGGAAGAATTTTTACCTCAAAATGAAAAAACAAGTTTGGAATATGGACTTTAAGGAAGATAACATTCCGGTAGAGGCTTTTAAAGTAAAAGAAGATAGTTTTAAAGAAAAAACTAAAACTCTATAACGGGACGGTTATACCGTTGAGTTAAGGTGAGGTGAGGATGAGCGCTACGACAGCTGGCTGGACTTTGTCGAACTCCACTGCGTAACGTGATGACGAACCGCTAGTGGGAACGCGTCGTTAACTTGCGTTAATTGATATTTTCGTTACTTTTTTTTTTTTCTCATTTTTTCTCGAGTTTCAAACTGTTGTCGGTTTTGCTGAAGTTGTCCCTCCATAAGACACCATCATCCCGCCTACTTTATGATAGCCTAACGGTGAAATGTGGGCCACAGCAGGTTCTCCTTCTCTCGTCTTCTTTTCACCTTTTCACATGCGCTTTTCTCTTCGAAGCTTCCCAAAAAGTTTCCCGATGTCTCCTTGGGCACATTTTACATTTACACCTGTCCTCAATCTTGTTTTCAGTCAACCTGATGAGCTTTTAAAAGTTTTATGGGGAAACGATGCTATCTTCCTCCTTCTTCCCAGTGTTGGAGGTTTCACTTGATGTGTTCCGAATTGGCGGATTTTACTTTGGATTTTTTTTAAGCTCACTGTCACACCAACTTCCCATGTCATGCTGACAGGCGGATGGGTTCGATTGGCGGGAAAGGGTGAAGCCAGGTAGTTTTTTTGTTGTTTTACTTTCAAGAGGAAATAATTAAGAAGAAAATGAGGCTGACAGATATGATGAGAGAATTGGCGCGGATAAGAAAGCTAATGTGATAGGAATCGTGCTAAAAGGCGAGAATTGGCATGTATATGGTGCAATGAAAGGCAACGAACTCTCTGCACTTTCCCCAGGATTATTCACGGAACACATCAATTTCGTAGGATTCTATGAATGTCTTTATTATTTTTTTGACATTTAAAAAAGTTTTTTAAAGACGATGACTTGCACTTTGTCAATGGGAAGATCCTGGTTAGGTGAGCAATAGGATTCATGCGTTTCTTTTTTCATTTCGTTCTAACGAGGGATAGTTTTTTGGAGCAGCTATGTTTCATTGCGACAACTTACACGAGCTCAACCCGTATACTGCGTTTTTCACTATTTAAGATGCTTGGATGGAACGTTTAGATCATTTGAAGTCGTTAAAATCGGGTTAAAGTACTTTAGAAAGACTTCAGCCTTATTTAAGGATTCAGGACCGGTTTTGTTGCGTATTTAAGGAGGCTGCTTTCTTTTGAAAGGATGGTTGCAGGCGGCGTGCGTGTTTGGTACGAGCGGGGACTGGGGTGGAGTTTGGACTTTTTCGTAAACTTGCAATTAGTAGAGCCAAGTCGAAGAAAATCTGCTTTGTCTTAACTTACTTCCCTGTGACATCTACATTACTGTCAAGAGATTTTGTTAAAATCTTGGATATTCTTGCCGCCAGAGTGTATCCGCCTTCCCCATGCTATCTAGTTAAGCTATATGGGAGCCTTTGCCTTCCGTAGAAGCTTACACGTGGTTTCGGCTATGGTTTCCGCTTCGCGTCGTTTCACTGTTGGCCATCTTTCACTGTTGCTTGAAATTGAAAAAGTCAATGTGGAGTATTCACTGTTGCCAACAGTGAAACCTTTCCAATTATGTTTCATTGTTGCCAACAGTGAAACATTTTGAATTCCGGGTTATAATAACATATGAATCCGAAAAACGTTAACAAGGGCTTGCCAATAGAAACTAGGGAAAAGGGGTATTTCTGTACCGGAAAGCGGAAATGTTGGCGAACTTTTTATGGCTGGGTACTAGGGCAATCTCGCTTTCTCTCTCTAGAGTAGAGTGTAGATGTGCAACGACCTTTCACCATTGTTTTCTCATTTCCCTCTTGCGTGACAGATGGGAACCGATTGTTAATCCCTAAACGGGTTGTTCTGATGTTTGTTGGTATTATCTTTCTGTTCGATCTTTGGCAGCCATGAAAATAGGTTCAATGTAGCAGGAAGTGTAAGGTGCTGTTTTTTTAGCACGCTTCCGTTACGGAAATCGTGAGCTCTGTTTTGCCTTGTGTGGGCAGTTTGCTTCTGCATCTTGTTCCACACTCATTGGAACCTATAAATCCAGCGAGTTTGTAACAATCGGGGGCAAAATCGGACCAGGTCAGTTGGCCCGTCTTTTCTCGTCAACAGATCGTAGTTTGACCCAAATTCTTTGCCCCCAATTACTTTCTCCCCCAAAGTCCCTTAATCTCGGCTTCTTCTCTAGGGTAACTACCGATAGTCTTACCTTTTTGCCCATCCGAACTTTAACGTCTTAAGAACTCTCTCTTGCAGAAACGATGTACCGGTGTTGTGTTGGGTCTCGCCCGACGACATCGACATAACATCTTGGTTGAATTCTTTTTATTTACTTAATTAGTTTGTGTTCCTTTTCATCGTTTTGGAATTTTTTTTATCTATTTTTTGGCGGGGGATTGTTAACGATCACTAAATATTGGAACCGTTTTCTCTATAACTTCCCGAGAGCCATAAAGCCCCCATAAGGAAGCTCCATTAGGAGGCCCCACATAGGATAACTTCTTCTCGGTTGCTTGTTACAACAAAAGCGTGGTTTCTGAGGCGCCTTTTGTTACATAAAGCAGCATGAAATTATGGTCTGGAACAAAAGGCTTTACAGGTTACAACAGCGAATTTTGGCTCCGGAATAGATTTTTGGTGAGAGAGTTAAGTGAACTTAGAGAGATGCCTAGCTTTCACTTGAACTTAACAGACATTCGTAGTGCAGTCAGTAAAAAATTAAGTAGAAGGGCTTGCGATAAAATGTGTTGGGAAAATATCAAATTTGAGTTCGATTTCGTTCATTTGTAACCATCAGAAAGTAATTCTTAATTCCGTCGTCCAACGGTCCATTTCGAAAACTTGACTTCCTTATTGCAATGATTCTCCTGGGATGCATGCAATAAAGTAGGCAGCACGCAACCCTAGGATTGTCTACTTGCTATCTTGGCAACGCGACACAAGGACGCCGTTTACCCGACAGAAGGACGCCAGGTCCAAAATCTCCTAAAAAGTCCTAAAAATACGTCACAAGATCAGGTTAGGCGTCCTTCTGTCGGGGTCCGGCGTCCTTCTGTCGGGGTCCGGCGTCCTTATGTCGGGGTCCGGCGTCCTTATGTCGAGTTTGTCCTTGTGTCGCCTGCCCGCTATCTTGTGCGTCCACTCGACATATTTGCTAAAATAATTGTTTATTATTTGTTAAAATTCAAGAATAATTAATTAGTAAGTTAATGATGACTGTATATAGTTAAGGCTTTTAGAATAAATTCCGATTGGAGTTCGGTTTTTCGTAGCTATTTCACGTTAGAGGTAGCCAATGTTTGTTCGGAAAAACATCCTGGAAAGCCGACAATAAATCCCCTAGGCTAAAACGCGAAACACGTGTAGGGGAATCAATAGTTGGCAGGAACTCATAGAGCTTGTATTTTTAACAAATATTGTAACACAAAGCGCTACTGAAATACCTAAAGTGGCGGGGAATGTTTGAGATATATTTTGAAAGAAATTGAGGAAAATCCTTCTATTGAAACGTATGCAATACATAAAAAGAACCTCTGCTGATATGACAGTGGGGACGTAGCGGATTACAGTTCCGAATCTACGAACACCCTATGACTCGGCAATACCAATAACATTCAAGAAGATAATACAATCCGGAAAGAAATCATCTCGAATCTAGATCTAGTGACATTAAGTTAATCAAAACCAAAACTCGGATCCGCGTGGCAATAGACACAATTAGGGCTTCAGCGGCGTACTCGACAAGTCAAAACAAATCAAGTATCGTGTATCGTTGTAGTTACAAAACAAAAGGAAAGCGGAGTCTTGTTTCCAAATGTGAACTCAATGGCTGCACTTAGTCGTTCGTGGCAAAACCTTCAAACAAAGCTGCCTTTAGCGTTGTATTGGCGGAACTATAAACAGGGTTCAACAGCCGTCTTGTAGGTCAGAATGATCTCTAAAACACTAAATTCGTTAGTCTTTTTGCGTGTAGAAGAAAGAACGTGTCCAAAGAAGACCAAGAACGACCTGAAATCCTAACCCAAAGTGTAGACTAACGTACATATCCTATTCATCCCAACAAAAGCAGTTGAACAGTATTCTGCTTAGTGGCGCGACTCACTGAAATGCGTATCTCAAGCATTCCTGGCTTTGGCAGAAGCTATTCAGTCAGTGCATCCTGTTCTACTCCAATTCAAATCTCCCAACCAAAAAGAGTAAAGAACGGTCCGGTCTCAAATCACCTTCCTCCTTCGTCGAATCGCCCGTAGTCTAAATCGTTTATCAGCGCCAAGTTTTCCATTTCAGTTTCCCCAGACGGCGTTTTAATCAGTACTCAACCTGCCCCAGTTGGCGTTAGTTTGCGAACGAAGATTAGCAGAACAGCTGCCTCGCTGGTGTTACGCTCTACACTCTGTTTTGTTGTGAGATACAGCTGGTTAACCGTAGTCTGCACACGGCACACAAGGAACATCTGTTGGAGCAGTAATTTGCAGTTTAAGTTCGACAAACGTTCATTGTCGTTTCCGCAACTGTGTTCACCGTCAATCTGCCGCGTGTAGCGTATTGTAAAAGACAAGTCCCGTTAGGAGACTGTACCCAACGTTTGAAAGGAAGTGAAAGAAACCCGAAACCTTCAAATTAGGGTAATTACGGAAGTTGGTCGAGGATGGAAGCCGCGCCTGTGGCGTCTCCGGAGGACGATACCGCTTCAGAGGGTCTCGATGATGATTCAGGCAGTTCCGTCCAAGAAAAGCCACGCTGGTATTCGCGGGACGCCTTCAGTGGCGCCATCTTGTTCAACAGTTTCACGTTCCTTCTACCGGCCCTCTATGCAACGCTTTCCAAACTCTGGATCGCGCGGATTGACTCTTCGTCCGTCGCGACCACCGACGCGTACACTTACCTGGGGGTTATAACCGAGGTTCTCAATGAAGGACTACCTCGTGCCGCGTACCTTGTCATCGGTGACCTTCAGTTGCTCTTCAATGACCGGTTGCAGCTCTTGAGCACGCTGCTGATCTTCCAGATGGGTGGTGGCTTGCTTCTTTCCCTCTTGTTCCTGTCTTTGGCTCCGCTTCTAGCGGATACCTTCGTGCCGCACGTTGGTCCGACCTTTTTAGCCGTGAACGAAACTCTTCTAGAGGATCTGATGGGGGCTAGTAACCCGGTGGCGGTGACGTACATCCGGATCTCGGCCTTTTCGACCTTCTTTACGGTCACGGAGTATGCGTTGGGGTGTAGTCTACGTGCGTTGGATCGTCCAGACGTGCCGTTGGTGATCAGCCTCACCAAGGTCACCCTTAACATAGTCCTTGACATGATCTTCCTCTCGAAATGGGGAATCTACCCGTCCCCGACGGTGACCACCCAAGCCACTGTGAGGCTCGTCTGCGATGGATTAGGAGCGGGTACGGGGCTACTCTACCTCCTCTTGACGACCTTTCGTAGACGAGATGGTTCGACTAGCAGGAGGCGGTATTTTCGATGGGACTACCTGAGGAAACTAGGACGACCAGGGTTTTTCACTTTCTCCGAGTCGTTGGTGAGGAACATCTTGTACCTGTGGCTCATTGTGGGGATTGTGGCACTCGGACAGGAGTATGCGACGGCTTGGGGAGTCTTTAACACCATCCGCTGGGGGATTGTCATGGTCCCGACCAATGCGCTTGCGGAATCCACCGCGGCCTTCACGGGACACCGCTGGAATCTCTTCCGACGCGGTTTGGGTGACGAAAGCACGGGCGGGATGACTTGGAGAGGGTTACTACCTGTCCTTCACTACGCTTTCATCTCCTCGGTGGCGGTGTTTTCGGTGGAATCGGTACTGGCCATCGTCTTTTCGTTCTGGCTGGCCGAACCCATGGCCTTCTACCTGAGTGGCGATGAAGAGGTGGCTGCCTTGACCGCGACCATGTGGCGGACGATGGATTGGACCTATGTTTTGTTTGCGGTGTCCTTGCAACTTTCGACGGTGCTACTAGCATCTTGGCCTTTTTGGTATTTAGTTAATACGTTGCTCGGTAACCTTCTGTGGGTACTGCCTTGGGCGATTGTGATGCAGAGCATTGAGGTTACGGAAGAGAACGCGTGGAGCTACCATTCGGTGATCTTTGGCGGCAGTTTGGTGATTGGCTTTGTGATGGCAGCCAGCAGCCTCGGGGCGTGGGGATACGCGATTGTGAACCGCGAACGGTGGCGACGGTGGTTTAATTGTGGATTGACTTTCTAAAATTCTGAAACTATTTTTCTATTACACTGTATTTTTTTCATGTATAATCAAGAACTCGACTTTGGATTAAACAATCGAGATTGAAAAACGGATTCTTTATAATAATTAATAATAATTGTTATAAGCTATATTCAGCTTAATTAAAGCAAAGAGGAATAATAGCAATTTGTTTTACTATTTATGGTCATGTATTATAATATGAAGTTAGTGAAACGGATTTTCTTTTCATTGTTGCGCGCAATCTGCAGGCGTCTTACGGGCGGGTTCGGAAGCGGGCCAAGCATTAAAGATGGGAGGGGCGTAAACGCGGGTTGCAGGTCTACAGTTTTGTTCGCCGCTAAGGGTAGGACAGCGAGTTTTCGAAGCGAGCTTGGAAAAGGCAGCGGGAGCACAAGCTTCTAGTCGCCATTGTCAACACACTACTGTTGAAGTGTAGGTGTGTTTATTGAAGTGTTAACTTTTGGTGAGAGCGGTGACGTAGCCAAATGGACAAAAGGATGTATTTCTAGCGCGCTGTCGATTCTTAAATCGATTTTTTTTTGTTGGCCACTGCCATTTCAGGTACTTTGATTTGACACTTAATTTCTTCAGTTAGAAGAACTGAAAAGTAGAAGTTAGAAGAACCTAACCTAATCACTGTATTACATTAATGCTGCTTCGTTAGCAGCCTTTGCTTTCTAAGAAACATAATTGCAAATGTAATGCAACAGAGGACAATCGCCGTAAAACCGTCTGTTTGAATATGTAACACCTGATTGGAAGAATCTTCTTTTTAAATTAAGCAATGTGCGGAGGAATAATAGTAATTTGTTTTAAGAATATGTTCTTGTATTATAAAATAATTTTAGAGGAATAGAGTTTTCTCTTTAATATTGAGCAGGGGCAACATAGGCGGGTTTGTAGGCGGGTTGGTATGCGGGTTTGTAGGCGGGTTGTTGGTAAGCGGGTTTGTAGGCGGGCTGATAAGCGGGCTTGGCATAGGTAGCGGGAGCGTACGCCTTGTAATCACCGGAGTACTGGACATCAGCAACGTAGCCGCTGTAGCCATCGACGACGTAGTTGACAGTCTACGAAAAAGGGACCGATTGTTTAAAAAAAATTAGTTCAAATCAAGCCGAAAATGTTACCTGGCGACGACCGTCGGGGAGATCGACGAAGTAAGATCCCTTGGTGTTGTCACCGCTGCGAGCTTCTTGTTGGCCCATGTTTACGTAGCTGTAGTCATCCTTGACGGCCCAGTCGAAGTTGTAGTAAGCGGGTGCGTAGGACTCCTTGTAGGTGGCGCCAGCGTAGGCGGGAGCACTGTACGAGGGCTTGTTGTAGATATTGACGGCAGAGGCAGCGGCGGCCAAAGCGAGTACCAAAAGGACCTTTGAAAAATGCATTGCTTATTAAATTAAGCTTATTAACTTGATTACTGAATTATATATTTGCTTTAATTACATTTTAAGTAAGTTCTATTAGACTGTAGAGTATACAGTATATAAGTAATTTAATTATTTATTATTTTTAATTGTGTAAAGAATTTATAAATAATATAGAATATAATTTAATTATTTTAGTAACACAAAGACATTTTTCTTACCTTCATGATTGTAGTGGGAGTTGGGTTGCTTGCTTGCTTGTTGAAGCTAGGAAGTTATGTGATTTTCTGGAGCTGGACTTTCGCTATTTATACTAAAACGAAACGGAATCTTGTCGAGGCATTCGCTCTCCAATCACATGGTAAATTTTAAAAAACCACACCCTTTTCCTGACCTACCCCCAACCGTATCGGGATTAATTGTCTGTCTTTTTGGACTTGACCCTTAAAAAAAATGGAAAAAAATAGACCAAAAAGGACCGGTTATGGCATTGAATGAAGGTATAACAGTTCGAAACAGGAAAAAAAGTGTAACAGTGAAACTGAGAGTACATTGTTCCTAGCGAAAGTAGTTTTCTTTCAGTTTTTTGTCTATGAAGGTGTGTATGTACCTGTATTCTCATAGTCTCCGAAAGCCAATCTACCGTGGTTCACTTACACCTTTTTATGAGACATTTAGTACCTGGTTGTGTTGATTTAAAAAAGTGGTAACGGAATTTTGGGAGGGAAAGTGACTGCAGCCATTAGTCTTAGTTTGCGTGTTTTTGCGTTACAACTGGATTTATAGCACTCAGGAAGCGTGAAATAAGTTTAGTGGTTCACCCTTAATGTGCAGATATGAGTAACTGATTCGAAAAGAGAAATCAAATGTCCTTGTCAGTCACAGACCATATTGGGAAGGTTTCCAAGGTTTAAAGCGTGGGAAGTGTTTATTCTGCTTGCGTGCTTAGCGAATTAACGGTGAAGTAGAACAAAAAGGTCTAGGTTGTACATGATCCGGAAAGTTATTTCGCCTTGGTAATTGGAAGTGTTTTTCTAGCGCGATTCTTGATTTTAGTGAAGGACTTCATGTTTGACCTCTGATTAAATAACTTTATAACAGACGTTGACAATTTGGAGGACATTAACACGTTTGATTTATTTATTGATTATTGATTTCATTTGATTGATTTAAGAACTATTTTTTGTGAACCTAATATTGTTGTTCAGGCAAAGCAAAGATTTGTACCGCGCGATAGCATGGGGAAGGTAGATGCAGTCTTACATAATTTTTTTTAAATCCAAAGCTCCTTGACAGTAATGTAGGTAATATAAATGCGGAGGTATGACCGTTTTACTTTTTATCATTTTGCCTTCACTAACTTTAAAAAATGCTAATTAATGTCTTACCTACGCGAAGTTAAGCAAAATTGCGAATTTGGAAACGGTCATGACCAAGACATTATTCAAGTGTATTTTTTAAGGAAAATTTCGTTCAAATTGAGTACGCGGTTATGAAGTTATCTTGCTTGCCCTTTTCGTGCGCAGAAGCCATGCGCGTTCATATACGCCTACGCAAAGCACTGCGCGCCATCTCGCGGAAGCTTGGGTGCACCGAGCTTAGCTATATGGGAGCCTGTTCTGCATATACGAGCTGGATTTTGTGGTTTTTGTTTGTTTTTAACTTAATAATTTCTTTGCTAGGTTAAACGGATTTTGAAAATCATGTAAGAGGAATCTAGCATGTTCTTTTAAGTAGTTTAATCGGTTAAATTAAGAAAAAATCAGGTAATCGAGGCTTCACGCAGCAAAGCAGTCTGTATTAATGTACCGTCTGATCGGAACAAACTTCTTTTCCAGCTTAGGCATTGCGCGGAGGAATAATAGACATTTGTTTTAAGTATTTGTTCGTGTATTATAAAATAAAGTTTAGGGGAATAGAGTTTTTCTCTTTAATATTGAGCAGGGGCAACATAGGCGGGTTGGTATGCGGGTTTGTAGGCGGGTTGGTAGGCGGGCTTGGCATAGGTAGCGGGAGCATACGCCTTGTAATCACCGGAGTACTGGACATCAGCAACATAGCCGCTGTAGCCATCGACGACGTAGTTGACAGTCTACGAAAAGAGACCGATTGTTAATAAAAAATAGTCCAAATCAAGCGAATAAAATATTCGAAAAAATGTTACCTGGCGACGACCATCGGGGAGATCGACGAAGTAAGATCCCTTGGTGTTGTCACCGTTGCGGGCTTCCTGTTGACCCATGTTCACGTAGCTGTAGTCATCCTTGACGGCCCAGTCGTAGTTGTAGTATGCTGGCGCATAGGCCTCTTTGTAGGAAGGACCGTAGGCCGGAGCGGCATAGGTTTGCTTGTTGTACACATTGACGGCGGAGGCGGCCGCGACGAAAGCGAGGACCAAGAAGACCTTTTCAGGGTGAAACGCAACATTAGCCTTTTACCTTCTAAGTCGTTAGTACCTAGATTTAAAGTCAATCTTACCTTCATGTTTGTGTGTGGGAGAGGGTTGTGCTTGCTGGATGAAGCTAGAAGCTGAAGTGATGATAGTTTCAGACGGCACCTTCCCTTTTTATACTCCCAGGGAACGAAAATTGCTTCACATCTCTGTTAAGGAAATAACCACACCCTTGGTATCTTACCTGCACTGTACCGTGAAATGGTTGTGTTAGGCTTGAACCCTAGAACTGGAGCGACGGGGACGGTTTGGGAGGTGAATAGCGCCCTAGTCAACTTATTCGAACGTCGTCCGACCAATGTTTTTGTCGTAGTGAAAGTTAATTTTTTTTCATCGCGTTTCCGTACCGGTTTTCAGAATCATTAAAAATAGTGTGGTGTATAAGCGTGGGTATATCATTATTCTCAGTGACTATTCCTGTCTTTTTCCGTTGTTTTTATTAACGTTCAGGCAAAAGCGAAAGTTTAACCAAATTTAACATCAAACAAAGGCAGCACTCATTGCATAAATTCAACGCCCTGATTTGAAAACAGTTTTTTTTATTCTTAATCTATTAAACTATGCGCAATAACCTTGTTATTTTTTTAGAATTTTTATAATAGGTATTTTAATAATATTATATGTATTTTTATATACTTATTTTCTTGACAGATTTATATTAATATATTTATTCATATATGCTTTAATGNTTTAATTTTAAACATATTTTAACAATGCCTAGAATGAAAAGGCATGATTGTAGGTACAGAAGAACGATACTTTCAATGGACCAATCATATTTCTTTAGTCAAAACTAAAAAGAATCTATTTTGTTGTAAAATATAGGCAGATTGGCAGATAGGTATCGTGTTGTTTAATTCAACGCTCAAAGCTAAAGATAAGATCGTTAGAGGTGGGACGAATGATAATCCAGTAGCAAGGACGTTTCGGTATTGAGCGACCGCAGAATGCAAAGTAAACTTGAAATGTAGCAAGGTCGTTTAACTGAAAGGAAAAGGAAAATTTGAAAAAAAAACTTTCTTCTAAGCATTTTGCTCTAGTTCGTAAATCTGATAAACATACGGTGTAGAACCAGGTTCTCATTCCTTCCACTCAATTATTATACTTTAGTTGTCAACTAAAGCATAATACTCGTTTAAGATATCTAGTTTCAGATCACACTCATCCTGATTTTAGTGTTCTTTACTTGCACGAATCCTCCAATACGTACACTTAAGTACTGCAATGCAAAACGTAAATCCTCCAACGCAATGTATAAGTACTCATAAAATGTATGTAAGTCCTCGCACTGTGAATATAAGTACAGTACATGTATAGTGTTTCAGTTTTCTTTGAGAACTCAACCAAGAAATACCCAAAAGGCGTTTCTAATAGAACATGAACAACAGACGTAGTTCAAGATGAAAGACATGGTGAATGTGATGAATTTTCTTTATAGAATTTTAGTTCTGTCAGCAGATAATTAAGCGGATCGGAAAGAGACCATTTGAGGTACGTTTCGCTGGAAGTAAAGAGTAATTGTCGAGATATTGTTTTGTTTTTAATGTATTTCATAATATAGAATCCAAAAATCACGGCTCATAGAGCGTATATCTTTCTCTTAGTATCGGTTAGGGGCAACATAGGGGGGTTGTTGGTAATTAGGCTTGTTGTACGGAACAGGGACGGCGTACGTAGCGGATTGGTAAGCGGGCTTGGCGTAGGCCATGGGCGCAACGTAGGCGGGTTGTTGGTAAGCGGGTTTGTAGGAGGATTGTGCGTTCATAGCGGGAGCGACGTACGCGGCGGGTTTGTTATATTCGACAGGCGCAACGTAGGTGGGTTGTTGGTAAACTGGTTTGTAGGCGGGCTGTTCGTAGGCGGGTTTGTACTCGGGTTGTTGGGAAGCGGGTTTGTAAGCGGGTTGTTCGTACACAGCAGGGGCGACGTACGCAGCGGGTTTGTAGGCGGGTTTGTTATATTCGACAGGTGCAACGTAGGCGGGTTGTTGGTAAACGGGTTTGTAGGCGGGTTTGTACTCGGGTTGTTGGGAAGCAGGTTTGTAGGCGGGTTGTTCGTACACAGCAGGGGCGACGTAGGCGGGCTTGGCATAGGTAGCGGGAGCGTACGGCTTGGATTCACCGGAGTACTGGACATCAGCAACATAGCCACTGTAGCCATCGACGTAGTAGTTGACAGTCTACGAAAAGAGAACGATTGTTCATAAAAATAGTTCGAATCAAGCCGAAAATGTTACCTGGCGACGACCGTCGGGGAGATCAACGAAGTAAGATCCTTTGGTATTGTCACCATTGCGGCCTTCTTGTTGGCCCATGTTCACGTAACTGTAGTCATCCTTGACGGCCCAGTCGTAGTTGTAGTATGCTGGGGCATAGGTCTCTTTGTAGGAAGGACCGTAGGCCGGGGCGGCATAGGTTTGCTCGTTGTACAGATCGACGGCGGAGGCGGCCGCGACGAAAGCGAGGACCAAGAAGACCTTTTTAGGGTGAAATACAATAATTAGCCTTTACCTTCTATAAGTCGTTAGTACTAACTTCAAAGTCGCTTTTTACCTTCATGGTTTGGTTTCAGAGGAGTTTCTTTGCTTACAAGTTGCTTGCTGGATGATGCTAGAAGCTGAAGTGATGATAGTTTCAGACGGGACCTTCCATTTTTATAGGAAGAAGAAAGGGTATCTGGGATGTTCGCTCCATAGCCCTTAAGGTTCCAGAACATAAGCGACCGCGTTTTCTAATTCTGTTTCGGGTGTTAACGGAATATTGCGAATTTTTTTTCTGCATCTCGGCCATGTGGCACCAAAGCATAATCATATCATCAAAGACTAGCACCGAAGAATACGGAGTAAGAGTATTTTTTATTTGAGAATAATAAGGGGATTATTAAATCTCTGGGATTTAGTTTCTTCTTTCCATGTGCTTTCGGATTTTATTAATCCATTATCATAAACCTTCTTAATCAGTAATAATTTTTCTACAAGATTTTCTATGCAAGTCCAATGCTTTTCAGCTTTACGAGTTTCTGAAGAGAAAGGGTTGTTGTTTTGTTAGAGAGTTTGAGGGAAGTAGAAAGGAAAAGTGAAGAAAGTTTGTTTTTGCCGCAAGTGCGAAAAGAAGAGGGATTTGGGGTTAAAGGGTTAAAGTTTTCGGTGGTTCTACAGGTTTTAAAGGCGAATTTTGGGAAGAGCCAAACCAGACAAACCGTGCTATGTTTAGCAATATTGGTCAAAGCGAAAGGAGAAGTGTGAGATTGGAGGGTTGAGAGGGGGTTATTAGGTAAAGTAGAATTTCTTGATAACACATATATTGTTGAAGTTACGGCTTCTGTATAGCAAAGCTTTACGGCACGATAGCATGAGTAAGGAAAAAGCAGTCTTATTTTAATAAACAGATTTTTGTTATTTATTTACGTCCTTATTTCAATGTTGGGCTAAACAGATTTGAATTATTATTTAAGAAAATAAGATGTTCTGTAAGTAGTTTCATCGGTTAGATTAAGAGAAAATTTGAAAATCGAGGTGTCATTTTTCAGTCGTTTGTATTATATAGAAATTTGTAGATGGTTCAAGCTCACAGAGCGTATAATTAACTTTTCATTTAGTATTTAGCGGGGGCAACATAGGCGGGTTGGTAAGCGGGCTTGGTATTGGTATATGCGACAGGCGCAACATAGGCGGGTTGCTGGTAAGCGGGTTGGTAAGCGGGCTGTGCGTACGCAACGGGGGCAACGTAAGCAGCGGGTTTGTAGGCGGGTTGGTAGGCGGGCTTGGCATAGGTAGCGGGAGCGTACGCCTTGGATTCACCGGAGTACTGGACATCA
>JAGJRP010000617.1:0-71063 GCA_022832235.1 Lepidurus couesii
CGCCTACTCTGCTCCTAGCTACCAACAGCCAGCCAAGCAGCCCACTTACTCCCAACCCGCCTCTTACGCTCAACCCCAGCAGTCCCATCAGTACTCTCAACCCGCCTCTTACGCTCCCAAACCCGCTCAGTCATACTAAGCTCCTTCCCAATACTCTGCTCATGCCACCCCTGCTCAAGGAGCCTGTGCTTAAGTAGAGATATTTTAACGTTATATAAAACAAGAAAAGCAGTGCTTTACTTGCTTACAACTTAAGCGATAATGAAACCCCTGCATGACACAATCATGCGAATTATATCATGATTATTGTTACTATGACTGAGATTGACAGAGAATACACTATAAAAAGCATATTTTTCGCGGTGCTTTGGAACTAACGTAAATTCCATTCCTTAAGTAAAAAACTTCGAAAGCAGCTGTTCCTAAATTACTTTGAAAGTAGCTTAAGAAACAAGAAAAATGGCGCTGTTTCAGTTACAGCTACCCTGATTTTTTTTCTTTGTTACATTTTCACAGCTTCGACAAATGATTGATTGATTGATTCTGACGATCTGTGATTCTGTTAAAATTCCGTAAGATGACCCCATCTATATAAAGACAGAAATCGGAAAAATGATGTCTATACTGTCTTATTATCAATTGTGTACTATAGCTAATAGGAAAGTACTTCGACTGCTCTCAATCTAATTAGACTAAGAAAGTCGTTTTAATAGGTGCCGGAAATGATCGCGAGTAGTTTCTTTCAGGATTGCACAAACTTTAGATGTCCACATGTTGACATCGTTGGCGCGAAAATGACTGCAGTCATTCTCGCGCCAACGATACTTATTTGATAGCTTGACACAGAACCCTTTCCAATGAGGGAACAACTGTGCGTGTGCCGTGACGTTTGTTTATGTTGTGCGTCATTGGAACGCGACTGTGCGACACAAGTCGACGAATTTTTGCGAACAATATTTTTTCTGTTCCTGCTGTTGGAAGAAAACTGGAAGCACAGCACAAGTTGTTCCCTCACTGCAGTGTTCTGGAACTTCCCGGAAAGCACCGTTCCGTTCCGTTCCGTTCCGCTCTTTTGGGCGGAACGGGAACGGAACGGCGTTGCACCGAAAATGGCAGGGAAGTTCAGAACTAGTTCTTTTGAAAATTTTGCCAAAATAGAACGGAATGGAGCGATAGAAGTTGACCGAAGAAAGATAGAGAACGACGTTCCGGAAAAAAAGAAGTTCCGGAACACTGCCTCACTGGAACAAAACTGTTCTGCACAGCAGTGTTCTGGAACTTCCCGGAAAGCTCCGTTCCGTTCCGCTCCGTTCCACTCTTTTGGGCGGAACGGGAACGGAACGACGTTGAATCGAAAATGGCATGGAACGGAACGGTTTTTCAGGAAATTTACCGTTCCCATACCGCTCCATGTAGTGGCTAGGCAATCTAGTGTTTGGGCCGCCTAGACGCCACGCTTAGAAACTTTTTAGATTTTTAAAATTGTTTTCCATAAAATTATCGGATCTTTGAGCGGAACTGATCTGGAACGGAACGGATCTTTAAGGTGAGACGGAACGGCCGTTCAGAACTAGTTCTTTTGAACATTTTGCCAAAATAGAACGGAACGGAGCGACAGAAGTTGACCAAAGAACGATAGAGAACGACGTTCCGGAAAAAAAGAAGTTCCGGAACACTGCTGCACAGAACCACGAACGTGGATGTCTCCAACCACGTGCCCCACCTGCGCGGGAACTTCGAATAAAGGACTTCGAGCTATACAAAATACACCTCATGTAAGAACTAAGCTTGGTGGTGATGTGGGACGTTTTATTAAAAGGAGAAGAGAAAAAGCGAAGATTTTATTTTCACCAGTCAATCTTACCGAACGTGATAGCTCGGCTGGAGTTCGACGTCACACTGTGACGAAACTTTATATCAGTACACAAAGCTTAGTGGGGAAAGTAATATTTTGTGACTTATCCAATTTAAGGATCATGTCTGAATTGTACAATGAAAGACAGCTTTACAGCTTTACGTTAGGAAAATCTTCGTTGCTGGCATAAGTTTTGTTTTTGCTTGGACGCAGATGAGAATAATATCCATAATTCCAAATGTACAAACATAATTATAAGTTCAATGTGGAGAATAGAATAGAAAAGTATATCAAAATTTACCTGACGATGGGAGCAAGACTAGAAAAAAAAAAAGATCGATCAAAACTACGTTGGATGCTGCTGATAGCACTTGGACAGAAAATCTTGACCCAGTAAACTGTAATGCTTTTATACTTATTTTGATGACTGATGGCCGAATAATGGATGAATAATTATAGTTTTCACTCAACGATTCTGTATAGGTACTTGGATCTATATCGCGTATATGACTTGTGTCGACAACAACCTGTCACGCCATCTCATGGGTACCTAGTCGTTACAGAAACATTCGTTCATTTTTTATTGCCAAGAATGTGTAAGACGCACATAAAACCTTTCTAGGTGAGCAGGACTTGGGTCATCCGCTATTCGCATAAATGTCCTGGGCTTGGAAGTTGGATGTCGATTAAAGATTGGGGGACCTAAACTTATAACTGTGTTGCTGGAGTATTAGAACCTGTTTCAGTCACAAGGGCCGGTGTATATGTGGTGCCCTAGCTAAGCACAGGAATATGTTTTGCATGACCTTATTTTCCTCATAACCTGTTGACACAACTTGTTCTATAATGTCACTGACAACGCAAAATTTCAAATCTCTAGTATTATACCCAAGGGTATACTGACGTTAGTCGATTAGGATTGCTATACTTACAACGAAAGTCGGAATTACAAACAAATCCTGGTCATTTCTATGTGCAATCATTGACCAGCATCTAGCAAGATAATTTAATAGATTTTAATTTTACCAAGATTGTGTAAATAGTATAATCAGAGTTACAATTATTACATGTAGGCCTATTGTGAAATACAGGTGTACTCTTGTTATACAGAGAGCATACAAGTAAATCTCCAGCTCCGCGAAAATGTGCGCACAGCGAAGGCACATATTACATATAAAAGATTACAGCACTGTTGATCCACAACTCGAGCGCCACTTCGTTCAAGCCAATATGCTATAGCATATTGTGCATATTGGCTTGAATTGGCTTGTACGTACAGTACTCGCCAAAAAAAACGACCCCAACAAAGCCCACCATCCTAATGGCCCGCAACTGTGCGTCTGGGAACAGCACTACGGGCACAACGGACGGCTATTCGCACTTCACAGCACTGTTTCCAGATGCGCCGTTGCGGGCCATTAGGACAGTACGGTTTGTTGGGGTCGATTTTTTTGGCGAGTACTGTACATAGCATTGCTATGCCCAGTACTTGCTAAGCCATGTCCATAGCTTCAACGACGCTTGGGAAAAAACATTACTTTGCGAGTAAGTAAAGACGTAAGGCATGGAATCTGTTTTTTCTCATGCATAGTAAGATTTCCTGGTGTGTTTGACTGAAACTCAGTGGCGACGATTCTCGACGCAATGGTGAGAATGCTTAGGAAGTCCTCCCTCGAGGCGTAGTCCCTCAAAGCCCTGCACAAAGCTTGGATGAACCACGAGCCATTGGTAGTATTGCGCCAAGAAAAAAATCCTATCGTACGAAATGCTAAAACGAGAAGACGCTAAGATGGAAATTAATACCTGGGATTGTCGAGTAAGCAATTAGAAAATCGGCATGATTGGGAATCTTGTATGTCAATCCGGCACTACTGTCGATAGAAGTCCTGTACTGACCTGGTATTAGAGTAACAGAATTGTCCAATCTGTCCCCTTGGCAAGCCTAAAGGATAAAATAAATTATTACAGTAGTGTATCAATGTAAATCTGTTACCTGGATTATGAAAAATTTTGGTTTCCCTGCTAGATCTCTACATTTTTCAGCGGTAAAAGGCGACCAGAGCATTTCGGGCTTGTAGGGATTATCACGGGCATACAATTGGTTTGCATCTCCATGGCTAAAAACTGCAACAAGTACGCAATCGCTTTCCTTGTGACACGGGTCTTGGGCAACTACAAGACTAGATTTACAAAATTTGAGCGGAATTACAGAACAGAACTTACGCGTATGGACAGCTTCATCAATCTCGCGAGTTGTACCGTTATGCAAGATTGTAATGTCAAATTCAAGGCTCAACAATTCCTTGTATAAGTTTTCACAGTCTTTGTCAGTTCCATTGCGCTTATTTAGTCCCAAAATCGGTTCAAATTCCATATGATTAAAAATTATGGCCTTTCCACGTCTTGGATGCTTCATATTATAGAAATGCGAATCTCGCTCAACGGGCATAGCCGCTATATTTTGTACTAAAGAGGGTCGGCTTCCTGGACTTGTATCAGAAACCAACTATGATTACTATTTGTTTTTTATATGTTTATTTTGCTTACTCAACAAAAGAAATGGCGTCATACAAATCTCTTGCAGGTTCTTGAGCAGCCGCACCATCTTGGTGTCCGTTCATTTCAGTGCTGATTAGATTTCGTTCACTGTTTCTTCTGACGACAGCCAATTCAAGCTGCAAATTACGCACACTACAAACAGAAAAGAAACGTTAAGGTCAAGCTCAAGGTCAAAGTTTGTTTAATTATCTATAATGCTTCATATATGAATATATCCTAGTCGTATATTTACCTTGTCTCAATACAGCAATATTGATTAATGAGAACAAACAAGACACAGCGTAGCTTAAAAGTTATTAGTGTAATACGTTGGCACAGATGCAATTGAATCTTCCACTAACCCACACATCAACACTCCTCCAACATGAATCATCACGTCTCAATAAAGGCGCGGCTTGCAACTATACGAATGAAAAGGATATATTCGCGGGATTTGGTGACCAGCAGGATCTGCCATCTGGTGTGTTAAATTAAAGTATTCCCCTGTATCCTAGGCAATTTAAATATGTATTCCGAATTCGACAAATAAAACTCCCCCTTTCCGGCGTGATACGGATGCGGCTGCATAACAAAAAACCCGTAACGGCGCTGGTTGCCAGCAGTGTGAAAAACGTAGAGGTAAAGAAAGGGTGTCAGTGTTCTTCTCAGTGTAGTTTGCGCTAGCGTGGTGACAATGCTAAGTTGATTTCTACGTATAATATAGAGTATTATAGATTTTTCTTGTAGTTAAGGTACTGCGGTAAGTTATGACTTCTAAAGCCCCAATAATATCATCCTTAAAATGTCTTGCCGTTTTTGTCAAAAGTTGTTTTAATCGAATATGGTCACCTAGGCGACCGAATATCGACTTTGGCTTTTATTATAAATTGACCCCATGCTTCGCACCTGTTTATTTGTCTCATCTACCCCGCTTTGCTCCCCTTCCGCTCTTGCCTTCCTATTGACACTTCGCGTAGTGAAAATAACTGCCTTCTTTACGATCGGCAAGCGCGTGAAAGCTGAGATGGCTCTTTGGTCAAGCAGGCCAAGTCCCATTTCTCATCCATACTCTTCCATACAGTTTCTTGTTTCTTGAGACTGAGAAGTTCCAGAGTATAGGATCTCAAGAAAAATCTTATAGCGAATTCAGTTGGTCAACCCGGTGCTGCACTTTTGGCACTGAGTGCCAGTTTTTTATGTCCCGATTGGCTGGTGACGCACTGGCCCTACCAACTGAATTCGCTATTAATCTTTTTAAAACTGTATGTTTTCAAATATTTAACTTTCATCTTGCATTTGGAAGCACCTTAAAATTCTGTACTATCATATGATAGTCCCTGCATCCCTGCAGGGATGACAGTTTTTAACAAACGGTGGTGCATCTTCACTCCCGCTAAAATTTTGTAAGGATCCTCTATTCCCATGATGCAAAGGAAGCACTATATATCACGCCATGTCTCAAATAAGCCTGTAGAACAGTATTTTTGTTAGTATTTTTATACCAATGAATATATTTTTCTACCAAGTGAACTTTATTACCTAATGCTAAGCAACGAAATCGAACTCTTGCTCCCGGACTCCATTTCAAGAAGATTCGAATTAATGCATGTGTTTTGAGCAGCTGCATAGACATGGGATGTGTAACACCAACACGTGGTCCTGGGAGCTTTTTTTTCATGCTTCAGAAGTGGGGGGCCACTCTTCTCAGTTTCCGTTTTACAACCCGGAGCAGTTGTTTCCGTAGCCGTGAGGCTTTTTCATCCCTATGTTCCTCGTATTTGAACAAACAAAGAAGATTACAGTCTAGCTTATTTTGACAAAATTGAATATCATGTATAAAACACGTAAAACAAAACATGTATTTTCCGTTTTTTAGCTACACGTCCGACAAGTTCCCAAGAAATAAGGCACATTCTTTAATGAAGCTTTTCCTCGACATTCTATACATTTCCATCAAAACAAAACAGTGCAACGAAAAGTCTGTTTTACTGAATCCCTTTTGCCTCAGCTTAGGACAACGGTACTTTTGTAAAACTCCCTCTTCTTGTTTATTCTTCTTCACATCTGCACTCCCGAAATTTTAACGACAGATGGTTAACCTTCTACAGCGTGAGCTTTTGTGATCGTGGCTCAATTATGGTGAACTCGGTCCCTTTTTTAATGAGTCCAGTTGCCATTAAAGCCTATTTCTTACAGACTCTCACCTTTAAAAAGGCCATAAGTGCTAACGATGTGGGTAACGTTGCCTTTTGCCGCGCTTTAGAAGCACCAGTCGCTTTACCACCTTTGACCTTCGCCTTTTGCTCTGTGTAATGGTCAACTTCCTTTCTCTAGTCGAAAACACCAAAGGTGATTTCCTTGTGTAAACCAAAACAAAGAGAGTGGGGAATCGTTTTACAGTTTATTAAAGCTTCCAGGGGAATTAAATCTCCACCTTACCTCGCTTAGCATTGAATAGCTTTTCGGTTTTGTATACAAACGAAAGAAGGGCTGAAGGCTGAAGCTCCTTGTTAGCCGCCGCTTCAGTTAAACGATTTAATGCAAAATAATTGATCTTTCTATAGAGCTTATCGGTAGATACAGACAGGAAATAATACGCATGAGAGCCTACAATAAAAAAAATATGAGACAACTACAAATCTGTGAGAACTTTAGGAATAGCCCATTTCAGTTTTACTACCATTTCATTTCATGACTGGTATACCGTTGCTTGTCGTACGTGACGATCCATTTCTCTCACTGACTGTTTAACTAAGCGGACTGTTTGCAAGTCAGGTCCACATCTGGTGATGATCATATATTCTTTAAGCAAAAAAAGGCAACAATATGCTCTTTGAGAGCGTAAATTAGATAGGATTTACTCAATCTGCAGTCTGTTTTATTAGTTCATATTTTATGTTTCAACGTATCAACGAACTCTTTTTTGGCTGCGCTCTTAAATATAAGAGAATCCGAAGAGCTGAGCAAAGTTCAGCAACGCCTAGACGGCGACCAAGGAATTGTCATTGCTGGCAGCAGTAATTAACGAAAATTGTGTTGCCCGGTTCTTTGGAGCGGGGGATCATCCACCATAGAGGCACCATAGGCAGATAAGCCGTAGTGCACATCCTTGGCTTTTTTGGGTGGAGACACAGGAAGGGACGCATGAAGTGCAACCACCATTCTTGCAGTCATCCTTCCTTCCACGAGAAAAATAAAAGTTACCCGGAAAGTAAAAGCCCCAGGACTTTGCTTTTCGCGTACGAAATTGCATAGTCATTTCGCTTTCTCAACTGCTTCTTTTTCTCGACAAACTCCCCTTTTGCCACTGAACTTCTCAGAAAGGCATTTAACTCGAATTTATTGATCTATTGCAGTCCAGCTAAAAATGTGTTTGTTGTTACATAACGTAGAAATAGGCCCAAACCAGGCAATCTCCTTCACTTACAAAAAATGTGGAATTAAAAATAAATCAATGTGACTTTTTACGTTTCAGTTGAAAAATTATGACTACGTAACGGTCTGGAAATGATTACGTTGCCGCCTAACTGGTGATACTTGGATGGATTTGTGTAGTGTCAAGCGCAGCAGTCATGGTCACAAGGCGACCCGCCACACGTACTGTAATAGCGTGACGGCCAAAACGCAATCTTAAATCTTAACCGTGCATCAGGCAAAAACGCAACAGCACAGAAATGAGAAATATGAGTGAAATTTGGACTCAGCTCCTTGCGTTGTTATGTATAATTCTAACCACGTGTACAGAAGCGGTGAATCAACCTCCACGCTTCGTCCTGGATAACGGACAAAGCGAGATCGTTTTGCGGTTACATGAAGGCCCGGATACTCCGGTTGGTAAGTGAATAATGTTATAGTACTATAATTAAATAATAACGTAAATAAAATAATATTAAATTAAACTTTTTTTTATACACAGGAAAATTAGTCTATAAATTACGAGGAACTGATATGGATGGTGATGCCTTAACGTTTGGATTACTTGGCAAGGTAGCCAATGAAGTGCTTCATCTAGAGACAGCAGGGCCAAGGGAGGCCAATTTGTACCTTAACAGGGAATTAGATCGCGAAACCGAGGAGGAATATTCTTTCATAATCACTTTATCAGACGGCAAGTTGGGTAACGGCAATTTCATCACCCAAACTCTGCTTCTGATTGTGGAAGACACTAATGACAACGAACCCATCTTCAAACCGTTCCCCAATACCGTCACCGTCAAAGAAAACAGTCGCCCGCCTGTCATTTTAGCCACAGTTGAAGCCACAGATCGAGACGAAGGATCTTATGGACAAGTAGAAATTCAAATAATAAATGTTAAGCTTTTAAATTGCGCTTGGATAATTAATAGGTGGTATACAGTCTACAAGAACCAGATGGGGATACGGGTTCGTTTGCTATTAGCACTATAGGAGGAAGAGGTGTAATACGGTTGGTACAACCTTTGGATTACGAGACGAAACCATTGCATCAGTTACGCATTTTAGCCTCTGACCGGGCCAATGAGGGTAGAATTAACACGGCGACGGCCGCTTTGCTTGTTAAAATTGAAGACGAAGAAGACCAGCCACCTGAGTTCGTTTTTGTGCACTCCGTCTCCAGGATCTCCGAAGACGTCCCACCAGGGACTTCAATTCTACGAGGTAATTGGATTAACAGGATGAAACAAAACGGACTTGTATGCCTAATACTCACATGTTTTTGGTTTATTTTTACCAAATTCTCAGTACGAGCGATAGACGGGGACCGTGGGGTCAATAATAATATTACGTACGCCATTACTAACGGGAATAAAGAACTTTTCGCCATCGACCCGCAATTTGGGATTATCTTCGCAAGAGAGAATTTGGATCGCGAAGATCCTAACAGCAGCAATGGTGCTTACCTTCTAACTGTTACGGTAAAACTTCCCCATTAAGCTTAGCTTACTGCACAATTATGGCACGTTTTACTTCTCTAGGCAAAAGAAGAATCGCGTAAAATAAGACCTCAACCGAGTGCTTCCGTTGAAGTTACTATTTTATTGTTGGATGTCAACGATGAAACCCCTCGCTTTCGCAGCCCTCATTACATAGCTGAAATCAACGAAAATGCCCAAATTGGAGTGCCGTTGTCGTTCGTGGGAAATGCAACACCTGAGGTCTTCGATCATGATCAAGTACAAGAAGAACAATAAAGTAGTTATGTGTCTGGGAACCTTAAACTTGATTCAATTAGGCAAATAACGGAACATTTCAACTCACTTTGGAAGGTGACGGAGGCTTATTTGACATCACCCCTGCTGTGGGAGTTAACGAAGTAACGTTCTTGCTCCGTGTGAAAAACGCAGCTCTGTTGGACTACGAAACTATCAAAGGTATGCAATGTTACGGACTAAAGTACTTATTATTCTGTCGTACTTTCAGAGGTTAACTTCACAATCGTGGCCCGGGAAGTGGTACCACAATATCCCAAGTCGTCATCCGCCTTGGTGACAGTCTATATACGTGACAGCAATGACAACTACCCTCAGTTTGTTCGAGAGGCCTATTCGGTTAGACCTTTGAATGTAGCCATGAAAAAAAGTCTTTCATTAAACAGTTTTTAGGCTTCATTACCGGAAAATGCGGGTGCTGGGACTACGGTAGCTTGGATTCAAGCCCGCGATGAGGACTCGGGCGACTTCGGTACAGCAGGGATTCGTTTTACCGGATTGCAAGGCCCAATTGCTGAAAAGTAGAAATAGTCTAGTCCGAAACTTTACCAGAATAAAAAGAATGAATCTTCCTTTCTAGATTTACTTTAGACCCACTAAGTGGAGTTATCACTATCAAAGAAGGCGCGGGAAGAACTTTAGACAGGGAACAAGTCAGCCAGTACTCGTTAACCGTTGAAGCTAGAGACAACAACGGCAAAGGCAATCGCAACACAGTCCAATTAACCATCGAGCTGGAAGACGTGAATGATAATGCGCCTTTCTTCTTCCAAGCCATGTACGAAGCCCACGTCCAAGAGAATGCAGCCGAATTTAGTTTCCCTATTTATGTCCAAGCCTACGATCGCGATCTTAACGGCACTCGTAACAGCGAAATTCGCTACTCCATCGTGGAAGGCGACCCACTAGGCAATTTTTCATTGAACCCGACGACTGGACAGCTTCAAATTAGTCGACCCCTGGATTTTGAGTTGCTTCCAGCGGGGGATGCTGGACACGGACACGTTTTACATGGCAGTTTGGGCAACGTCCGCGCTATCAATCTTACCATCAGAGTATACGACTTGGGCACCCCGTCTTTATACTCACACGTTACCGCTATGATATACGTCCAAGATATGAACGATTACGCACCCGTCTTCACCAAAGCCTCGTATTCAAAAACGATTCCGGAAGACACTCCTTATGGGGCTTCCATCCTTCAAGTAAACTTTATTTCATCACAAGAGTCAAATGAAAATTAACTTCAATGTGTTGGTGCAGGTCAAAGCGTTTGATATGGACGGATCATCGCCGAACAACCTCATCGCCTATCGGTTGCAAGGCGGCGGTCAAGACAAGTTCGTGATGGACTCCGTTACTGGCGTGTTAAGAATCGCTTCAGGTGCATCATTAGACCCGGATTCTTTCGAGCCGCGAAAAACTTCGCACATATTGCAAGTAGTAGCTTTGGATGGCGGACTAGGCGCTGATCAACTCTACACAATGGCTACTATAACTGTGTCAATCGGAGATGTTAACAACAAACCGCCCATCTTACAAAATCCGGGTACTATCGAAATCAGTGAAGATGTGGCTATTGGACAAATAGTGACGCAGTTGATTGCCACCGATTTGGATGACAGGCCCATTCTGCGGTTCTGGATTGACCCTGTGGCTAGCGAAGGCAGGTCAGAAGAAGGACAGGTAGTCCGGGATGTGGACTATAACGTCAGCTCGCGATTTGACGTCAACAGCGTGGACGGAACAATTCGCATACTACGCGAATTAGACCGTGAACGAGTCGAAGTGGTTAAGCTAGTTATCAAAGTGGAAGACACGGCTGCGAGCACACCCGGTCAAACCGCGACAGGTAAAACTAGCACGCACCGTAGCACGTGCCGTAGCACGCACCTTTTAGGAGATAGTTTGTTCAAAGAAACTTAATGTACTTAAAGGAACCCTAACTATATTGGTGGAAGACGTCAATGATAATGACCCTCGTATGAAACCATTTTATCGCCGAACTGTGCCCGAGAATAGCAAACGCGGGACGCCCATTCTCACCCTTTCTGCTGACGACGCTGACAAAAACCGCATTCTAGCGTATAGTTTGGAAGGGTCGCTCGAATTGCTTGAACTATTGCAGATAGACCGTGACACGGGAGAAATCGTGGTCGGCAATAAGATAGACAGAGAGCGTTTCGCATGGATAAACGTTACGGCACGGGTCATGGATTCCGGGGTGCCACCTAGATCCACATATGTACCTTTGTACATTCAAGTAAACAAAAATCAAGGCAAAGGTTTAGGTGGCTAATTATTTTCCTTTTATTTTCAAGGTTATCGACGAAAATGATAATAACCCGCAGTTCGTTAGCGGAGTCACAAATTTTACTATAAAGGAAAACGTGCCTCTTGGAACTCGATTGGCCAAAATCGAAGCTTTTGATGCCGATGCGGGAGATTTTGGCAAGATTACCTATCTGCTAGACGGCAGAACAACGAAAGTAACGATAAAAACAAAGAATACGAGAAAAGTTACACGAAAGCAACTTTAGGGGATGTTTGCCATTAACGCTGATACCGGCGTTATTACAGTGGCAGACAAATTGGACAGAGAAGAACAAAGTATCTACACAATTATTGTGGAAGCATGGGATAATTTCAAATTTGGTTACGCTTCCGGCGAAAGTCGTAATGCATTCCAACCTGTGACGTAAGTACACATCTCAACAAACAAGGCACAGACATGTAGTGCTTACTTGGTCCATCATCTTGTATAGCATCAAAATTGTGGATGAGAATGACGAAGTGCCCACGCTTGAACCGCCCAACAATTGCGCCAGTGTCACGGAATTTCATGACACGCGGGTGCCTATTACTTCCATTAAAGCTATGGACAAAGATGACCCGGAAACGCCCAATGGTCGCGTGATCTTTTCCATTGATGAAGGCAACGACAAAGGTAAACGCATTTCACTTTAGGTTCCTATCAATTTACTTTCGTTTTTCCTTCGAAACGCAGGGCTGTTCAGCGTAAATAACGTAGATCATACCTCAGCCAAAATTTTTGCCGTCAAGTCACTAAAAGGCAAATACGGAAATTATACATTACGTATTAAAGCCCAAGACCGGGGTATTCCGCCAAACACCGTTTTGGACGACTTTTACATTTGCGTGCTCGACTTCAATGACCATGCTCCCAGATTTTTAAGTCCGGAGCAGAACACTACAATTAAAATACCTGAAGTATGAAGCCATTTGTATTTCTTGTGTCTCTCTACTTGCAGTTATCAGTTGCATATTTCTGTTCTAGAACGCTACTGTTGGTTCAGTTGTTGTCACTGTAAGAGCAGAAGATGACGACGTGGGTTTGAATGCAGACGTACGGTATCGATTGCGTCAAGACCCGATGGGTCATTGGAAAACTTTTTCTATTGATGAATTCAGTGGTTTGATGACCCTCAAACTGCCTTTGGACAAAGAAAGACAAAAGGTTTACGAGGTAAGCTTTTTCCTGAAAGAACGGAAAGTAGATATAAAGCCACGAGCACGATCGCTCACTGAATTAAATTCCCTTCCTAGTTAAGAGTGGAAGCTCGGGATAGGGGCACACCCACGTCTCTGTCGAGTGAATTGGATTTAACTATTTACGTCAAAAACGTAAATGACAACGAACCCCAATTCCTCATTGACATGTTCCATGTTAACTTTACAGGTAACAGAACAACAGCGTAATTAAATTTCTTGGATGTAACCTGTTTTACGATGCTTTTTCATTGATTAGAACATCGAGCTCCCGGTGTGGAACAAGCCAAATTGCCCAAAACAGTAGACCGCGATGAGTTAGACGATGGATCATTTTTCCATGAACAAGCTTGCTACTATATTGTTGGCGGGAACGAAGATGAGCTCTTTCGTTTAGATCCGGTTTCCCACGTTCTCACGGTACCTTTGGATTTCACTTTGATTTTTTTTTAAACTAACAGGCGAAAGTTCCACCCCTGGATGCAATAGGTGGCACGAGAATTGGACCGAGAAATTCAAAATGAGCATGTCTTGATCATAAAATCCACCGAGAATTGCTTTCAGCCACCTACAGAAATGCATTCTTTCGAGCCAGCTGATGATAGTCTACTACAGACAATCGTTCTCGTAGTCGACATTAACGATAATGCACCATTTTTTATCAAAGACAATTTTACTGGTGGCATCACCACAGAGAGCGATTTCGGTACTGAAGTCATTATTGTTAAGGTATACGACATACAAGATACCGTTCGCAAGTTCTCTAAATAAATCCTACGATTAGGCGATGGATCTGGATAGTGGAATTAACGCTGAACTGACATATTATATTGTCGGCCCTGTTCAGCAAACCCTAACAGAGGGATTAGAGACTGTCGAAGGAATGCCGTTTGCTATAAACAAAAGTACGGGCGCCATTTCGCTCAACTTCGACCCACAAAGGGGCATGAAAGGCTATTTCGACATACAAGTATTAGTTAACGATACGGGCGGACTCTTCGACACGGCCCGTGTATTTATCTACTTACTCCGAGAAGATCAACGTGTGAAATTCGTGTTACGGCAACACCCGCAGCATGTACGTCCCCGGATTGATCAATTTCAAGAGTAAAAAAAAAGAAGAAAAAAATGTATAGCCGTCTGCACACTGTTTTGTCTTTAGATTCATGCGTAACATTACGCGGACAATAGTTAACGTGGACGAGTTCAAGGTTCACGAAAATCAGGATGGATCGGTGGACAAAACTCGAACTGACGTTTACATGCATTTCGTGGATCCGGTTGATAATTCTATTTTGGAAGTTGACTCCGCCTTACGATTGGTGGATCAAAATGTAGAAGCGTTGGATCAACTTTTTAGGGTAGTTGACCCTCATTTATCTTTCGATAACTTTTACCTAAAAGACATTAATGAAAATAACCTAAACGATTTTGTAGGAGTTTAATGTTTTGGATACAGCACCAGCTGAAACGCCCAAAGCTTTAGAGGACCAGAAACACATGCCTCTCTTATGGGCATCTGGAACGGCAGTTTTCCTAGCTTGTATACTACTGCTATTGTTGGGCATTTGCGTCGGGCAGAGAGCACGTCTGTTGCGCAAACTGCGAGCAGCCACTGCTTCTGCCACTGCTTTTGGTTCCAGTGAAACGGGCCTCCATCGAGACGGGCAAGTTCCTAATACCAATCAGCATAGCACGCAAGGCTCCAATCCTATTTGGCGAACTGACTACGAAAGTGAATGGTTCAAGCCGGACGACTTTTACACGTAAATGGCAATGAAATGGGATTGTAAATTAAACATTAAAATCACAAATACTTTAGGCGAAGTTCCGAGGCTGATGGCCAGGAGTCAATCGATGAAAATGCTATTCTGGGTACCGAACGTATGACCCAACGTCAGACAAGTTTCAGTACAGAAAGGACGAGTTCCACCAATCCGGAATCTCAGAAGTAACCTTTTAACAAATTAAACATTGTGTTGAATTTATCAATCGTTTTTATCCTTAACAGGGACACATCTCGAAATAGCGTCCTATCAGCCCGCAATTTGATACTGCAAGGCCTACATAGGGAATCCGTGTCCTCTTCTTCACGAAACGATTCCGACGAACATACGGATTCGGTTGCGCAAGCAGAACGGGAGCGAGATGTTAGTGAAGTGCGTGAGCAGAACAATCTAAACCGGCGGCCAAATGACGGTTCTTTATACCAAAAAAATGTCTACCATTTTGGTTACGCAGACATGCATGCTGGATTGGATAAACTAGCCAATCCTTTAATACCTCGTCGTTTGGAAACCACAGAACTGTAAATTTGTTACTCGCGAGCTATACAAACCCAATAAATTTTCTATAAACAGTAACTCATCGGTGTAAGTTTCTTCCAGATATATTAAGTTTTCATTTCGAAAACGTATATGCAATACGCTCAGTCACTTACATACAACTTGTTTGACAATTGCTATCACTTCTAGGGAATTTCCCAATACAGCGTTATGTTGAGATTAGGACAGTTGGTTAGTATACGTTGAAACGCCGACACAACCCCTCTCGACATGCCCCGTGATCGAAGAGATTCTACCACCAAATATTTTTTTATAGACTGTTGCTAATTTTGTAAAAATACCCTGAAGTTGGCTACTATTTTGTTTTAGCACAGAGATTCCCTTCCAAAAGTATACATACAAAGCACACATGCTCAGATAACAGCAGTAACAACATAATGACAAATACTTAACATCAACCATATTTTTTGTTATACACGGACTTGCTATCACTTGTAGTGGGACTGTACATAATTGTAATTCCGTATCGAGTTCAACGATGTCCAACAACGACGGAAAACTGACACCTAGTCCACATTTGCAGGTAGCAGAAAATACAATTTGCGTACTAGTTAACGCGCACTCTACAGTCAGCTACGGAAGACAACTTTCACACTCACATTTTCTTCCGTTTCCGTAAAAAATCTCTGGACAGTTTCTCGTTACTACAAGAAAACTAAAGTTTTCTTTTCCCCCACACATGAACAGTGGACCGTACGTTTCCCGTCAAATGGCGCTACTAACTAATAGTTTTCAAAGGACTTGGTTGGGAACCCCAAGTTCTAAACTAACGCTCCTAACTGTCGCGTTCAGGATATTTAGATAAAAACTGGCGGGGCCAAGGCAAAGGCCATTCGTACTTCCGGGGTACGGGCCCTCCCACATTTCGTTCGAAGTACATGAAAATTGGATACCACCAAACTCGCGAAAGGTAGTTACTGGGCCCACGTTGCTGCAAAACAAAGAAGAACACAAGACATCCAAATTTAGCTTCCTATCGAAAGTTCCTTTTCATAGATGTTTTATGGATCAATTATACAAGACCGAATAGAAGGAAAGCATCCAAAGATCACGAACTATGCTAAATACGAAACAATAGAATGAGTACTTACTTTCAAGGTAGCATTATTGGCTAATGTATGATACATCCAAAACAGTCTGGTGGTTACGAAATAAGCAATAACAACATCAACTGTATAATGTGCGTGGGCCATCATGAGAAAAACCACACCAATAATATTGGCAAGGCAAGCACACCAATGCAGAATGAGGCAACTTCGAGGCGTATCTGCAAAATAGAAAGGCTAAATGTGAGTTTATTGACAAACATGACAGGAAGCAATTTTCTTACATTCTTGAATAATTAAGTAGGCCATCACCAATATAGCAGTGTGACCACTGAAAATGTAGTCTCCACAGAAAACATGTTGTCCGTTGATGGTTAGTCCCATTCCCAAGAGCATTTTAACAGCGCGAAGCGTGACCACGCCTACGTTGGTATTATTTAGCTTGGGCGAACAGTAGTACGTCCGGGAAGCCATGGGCAAGACCGTAATATACATCGTAATAGCTCGCATGAGATATAATAAGCCCAAGATAAGGAACACGCGTCGAAGGATGATCAGTCTTCATAAAGACAAGGAAAAGATTATGATAATTCCAAGAATGTACGAAAATCGTTGAATTACCTATGCTTATGGAAGAAAAGGAGCACAATACACGAAGCTGACGACACGATAATGAGGCTTTCAGAAACATCTAAACCCCAATCCGCTGGACTCACGTGATCGAGGAAGACATCTGGGAGCGGGTCATATTTATCGCGGTCTGGTACTTTTTCGTGCACCATGGCCAAAGACAACGTCGAGAAGAAACTGTTGATCACGACGAAAAAGAACGCTAAAGTAGAACAAAAATACACAAAGACATCATTTATAAGCAACCGATTTTCAGGGGTTTCATCAGTCTTTCTCCTATTTGGTACTGGAAAATACGTATTACACATTTATATCCGCTGGCTAGACAGCATCGATCTGAACTGTTAGTGAGTTTGGCGTCTTGAGTACAGCCATATGACTTTTACCGTTTACTCCACTCCCCAATATAGACGTAGAAGTAAAAGTTACGTACTGTACTCTTTCTTCTACGTCTTCCCCCCCATAGGTGTCATTATCTTTTCCCCCAACCTATTCTTGCACGAACACTTCCTACACAACGAACTCCAACAGAAAATCCTATCGAAACGACCCACGAAATTCGAAAATGAGGGGCTCTCGAACAAGAGTAGGCGGTTTTTATTCTTTCTTTTCCCCGCTCATTGACTAGTTCCAACACAAGTATATTTGCAGATGTGCTTACCTACAAGTGTCTTCAATTTTTCACGAGGAAATTTGGGCTCTTCTCTTAAAGGCGCGGGTACTTCGATCCGGACAATCCCGCTATCATTATTTGTAGAACAACCTCCATTACCAACTATTCCACCCGGGTTGCCATTGAGATGTTGAGAACCATAGAATACGACATTTCCTTCTAATGGACTGATAAGCGTTTCTGGTATATCCCACTGGGCTTTCCCTTTCCCTGGCAGCAAAGGCTGTCGCTGGTATACGTCCTGGAACGACAGCATTGACTAAAATATGAAATCCGTATAGGTTATTCATATAAAATGTTCGATAAGCCCAGACATGGTGCATTTACCTGCGTCATAGTGGACGTTGGACAAAACACAGGTAACGTCGTTCGCGGCAAGTTTTTCTCCCAATCGACACTCAGCGTGCGAGGTGGTCTTCTGAAAATTTGCGGACTAGTCGGTAAGCTAAAGCTTGTTTGCGATCGCAAAGGTACTTTCGCTTTTTCTTTCGCAACGATCGCAAGCGCCGCTATAGTTGGCAGTAAACAAGAAGACTGTACACAAACTTGTTCGCCGACTTGCTTTCCATGACAAAGGCACTCGTTGGCATTGCAATCTCGGCCACTTGCAATTCGAACTTCCGGACTTGAAATGGTGGGGACGTCACTACAGCAATTAGTGCAGCCTTATATATAAAAAAAAATATTTTAATATAACTTAAAGATTTGCTTTGTTACGGCACATTACTCGAGAGCTCTGGCAATGCGTTACCGAGATCGGGCTTCTCTTCCAAAGACCTATTACAAGGAGGGGAAAAAAAGATTAACCTCAAATTATTCACTAAAACACTTGAGCGGGTTCAAGTTAATTACTATAATAAATCACAATAATCATATTTATAGTGACGCCTATAAGATTATACATTAAGATAACCAAGCACGTTATTAAAAAAGAGAAGTAATATGCGTATGGCTCTACCACCACATTGCTCCTACATAATAAATCAATTAATAACTTAGTCACAGAGATTACAAAAATACCAACTCCTGCATTAACCTCGTTTTCACCTCATTTTATCAGGAAGTTTTTTGTACACGATTTGCGGGTTACAGTCGCTCGCACAATTTCCACAAGATAGTTAAAAACTTACAAAGGACATAAAGTGGTGTCTTCATCCCTTTCCTGGCCCATTGCCACACCTGTAGCAGCGCATGTGGCACACTCCCACAGGTGGGTTTTATGAAATGGACTCGCCGGTATTCTTTCCTTCTCTTCTGCGTTTACTTCCCCCATTTCTGGTCAGCTTTTGAACCTCCTTTTTACAAAGGTATTCTGTTGTTTACTATAGGATAGTTAACAACGTAGCAAGCACTAACGGTATCCTCAGTATAACAAAAGGGGCCTACTTTAAGATTCTATAGATTTTATAGGGCAGGACAATTATAGCCCTGAAAGCAAGAAAGGCTTACACAAACAATGCTTCACAATCGACAACAACACACGCACGCACTCCCCTCAATTTACAATCGACATATATCCGTCCTCAAAGTGTACCGTAAACCACAGTGCACTCGTTTTCCACCCAACAATGAAAACAAGCCGGGCCCCTCGCTTAAGGGCTACTGGGATGCATGCAAAGTGTGACGTGTTAGAGCGCGGCTGCCAACGGCGCTAGATGGAAGGGATAGAATGAAAAAGAATCCTTAATCCTAAATACCAAAACGGCCCTTCTGGTATTCGAAAGGCAAATGTAAGAACGCGTCGTCACTGTAGTCTTCTGCGAAGGATTGTGCTATGATTGTGTTCAACGTCGAAGAGACGTTTTACCGTGTGTGGCCTTCAGGTGTCGAAACTACACTAACGGTCAGCGACATACTTTCATCGGTGCCTTCATCACAAGAGTGCAAGCGAACAGGGAATTCCCTTCCATGAGAAAAAAGATGATAAATCCCAAAAGGCGGAATACATTGCAAAGGCTTTCGTCACATGACTGAAGTCTTATCTGGGAGCAATTTTAAACCTCATCGTGACTTGCATTGCAACTTTATGGAATATATGCTAGTAACGTACGCGATTTCTTGGAGCAAGTGCAGAAGTTACTTTCCGAAAGTCTTGAATTTAAAAAGTGAAAGTTTGGTTTTGCAAATAAGGGTTTCCTAAAACTTTCACAACCCTTCTCGGAGAGCGTGTACCACGTGTACACAGTGAAGTGAACGTAGAAAATCAAATACCCAGCACTGTGCTTGTGCATGTTAAACTATAGTGTACTGTTATTATAGGTACTGTACTTCTTATTCAACCACTCAACCAAAACATAACCGATACCGATAGACGTCATAAACTCTTTACAAGTTCCTAGCGGTTGGCAAACTTCAAGCCCAACGCGAGGAAAAATTTAAGTTTACAAAAGTTATATCAGAAATTACTTACAACAAAACTGGTGGCCATATGACTTTTTTATCGGCTTCACAAATCGCGTCGTCCACCCCAATTCCACCACCCAAAGTAGAAGACACGCACGGGTAGCGTAAATACAAAATAAGAGATTCCTTTTGAGAAGTTAAGATCTTTCTGAGTTATCTCAAACGTTCTCCGGAGATCTTGGGTGAGCCTGCCACAATGACGGTATTACTCTTTTCTCCAAGTCCAGGTTCTGGGTTACCGAGTGAAGTAGGATTGCCAAAAAACAAAACACAAAGGACAACTGTTGAAATTCGTCCAAGGATAAAACTGGAGGGGAAGTGTCGGTTAACCAACAGTTTCTTGCACCCACCTGGAAATGTACCAAAGCAAACTCTTCATTAAGTTTCAGTTTCTTTCGTTGGACACTTCAGACAATGCAATGTATAGTAGCCTTATATTGTACACCATCTCCACGATATAGCATAGCAGTTGTATTTACGAGCGAGAAGCCATGCAACTAAACTCGAAACGAACGCGAATGTCTGGCTGGACTTGTTAGTACCAACCAAGACGAGCGTCAGCGACGGCGCAACGGTGGAGTCGAAAACCAAATCCACTAATAGTGATGCCCATGCGTCGGCGTTCGTGCTGCAGCATCGTAAAACGTCTTGCCGACTTTATTGTGTTTGCAAGGGGTATTCTGTATGCTGAAGACGAGAGCAGCAGCCCGGTTATGCTAAATGAAGCAACAACGAAAGGTGGAACACGGAAAGCCAGTAGAAATAGGAAGAATTGAGGGTGCAGAGAAAGACGGAAGAGGGGATGAGCCAAGCAGGTTTCTCATCTTTCTTTAATAATGCTCTGGGTAACTCGCGTGTTTGAGTACAGCTGCACCTAAAATCAAATGAAAAGATGAAGCTCTATAAGCAAGCCGCCCGCTCGGAAGTGTTGAGTGTAGACCACGTTTCAAGTCTCTGTTCATCCCTATAACTCCTTGTCTGAACACCATCAGCTTATGAAGAAATTCTTGGGAAAACGCTTGAAGATTTTAACCAACAATTACCCGTACGAAAAAAATGGCTCTAGGGATTCGTTTCCGATCAATGCCCCTTGCCCTCTTGCACAAAGGGTATGAAATACTGCGAAAAACATCCGAGTTCCAACAACTAACCAGTATGTTTTTGTTTCTGCATTTCATAATAAACTACGGGCCCATCAACGGAACAGGCAATTAGTCTGTTCGTTTTTATTTCTAAGCAAGAACTGACCTTTGCCATATACGTACAGATGTGAACGAAAAAACGGGGAATATATTTATTTGGGAATTGCTTTTTATCTGGAAGTCCAAATGGATTTTAGCAAGCCAAAAGGTGAACGGTATTTACTTACAATTCCCTGAAGATTGGCATTCCTCGTTTTTTCCTTCTACCACTGTGCAAATGGCTCGTGTTATAGAGAAAGGAGTAAAACATTGGGCATGTAATGGCAAAGCCTAGTTTCCTTATTTTTTCTTGACTCGCGCGATGTGGATTTACCGTATTTCTACCAATCAATTTACACTACATAACTCTATTAAGAGTTATATATTCGTAGTGCTAAAAAACGAAGCGAAC
Organism: Lepidurus couesii; assembly: GCA_022832235.1. NCBI lineage: Eukaryota > Metazoa > Arthropoda > Branchiopoda > Notostraca > Triopsidae > Lepidurus > Lepidurus couesii. Next base: position 21,783 of record JAGJRP010000617.1, read on the forward strand.
AACAGATGGCACGGGTATTAAGTACGTCTTAAACCTTAACATTGCAGGCTTGTCCTTCGAACTATGACTCAATACATCCGATGACTCAATACATCCGACTGAAAACAAGGAGGATGAAGGAGATTAGTAAAAAAAAATAGCTTGTATGAAGAAAATCTGAAACCGAAATCTGGAACAAACCGAAATTAAGAGTTAGCGTGCTGTGTTACTGACGAATGTCAAACATGTAAGCTGTCTATGCTTCTGTCTCCCCCAACACATATTTAATGCAGGAGATAAACCGGATATATGAGGGTAGAAGAGGTCCCAAAATGCTGTAAAAAACAACCAATCTAGCTTAAACCAGATCAATATACTAATTCAAACTGAAAGACAATAAGATAGAGCAGCTGTTTTTTTTACTAATTCCATTACGCCGTTATATGCCCTGATTAACAAATAACAACGTCGATCAACGACTGATCTGTGGGAAAAAGAAACGGTAAAAAGCCGAGCCAAAAAAGAGCCATCTTAAACCGCACTCCTTCACGTTTAACAGCCATTTTTGATGACTTATGACAACCAAACATGCACTAAACCTATTTTAAATCAAATCTTTACGTGAAAATACGTTACACTACTGTAAACACTAACACACTCAATGGCTGTCAAGCCGTTAATAATTAATACCCTCGATGGGCAATAATTACCTGTCGTAATTGGTCCCACCCTACGTTTTCGAAACGTCAACATGCATGAGCTAAAATCAACTGGTTAAACTAGTTCATCTTGTAACGGCAGAGGACGCTGGCTCTCAAACGTAGCCTTATTTCGGCATGGCCGTAGGCGTGACTTAACTCGAAGTCGAACTTGACTCGTACTGCTAAGGGAAGCGAACGACGAAACATTAATGGCGTTTTCCACTCGTCGTGAATGTCGTGATGGAGCACATTCTTGCGCAGGATTCGTAAGAGACGCTCTAGCTCGGTAGTTGGAAGTAAGGAATACTACCAGAGCATAGTTGGGAGGACCGCCTTCAAACTGCCTTTTAAACAACCAAATGTGTCCTTTACCTAGCTGTGCATGCATAAAGCTTTCAGTTTCACACGACCTATATTAAATTATAATATAAGGTGATAATGAAATGCGCAATGAAGCGGGAACACTAATTGGTTCCGTAATTAAAGATGGTATACCTCTGTTTTGTAGTTTTGTACGGTATAGTAGTTTACGTTTACCAATACATTTCTCTTCGTCAGACTACACACGTGCAATTCAGAAAGAATCTCTTATTTTTGGCCTGGGCTTCATTAAAGGAAGAGTTTTATTAACATTAACTCCAAACTTTTGTCGTCGATATCGCTACGACTTGATAAAGAAGATTTCGTTACAAATAAAAGTTGCGCTTCAGAAAGAACCATGGCTGCTTCCTGGTTTTTTATTTAGCGCGCCAAAAATTTGCTCTAGCTCTGTCACTCGGTCTCCAAGCAGCTAAAAGCGCTCGCTAGTTGCTAGCTCGCCGAGCACCTTTCTAGTGGAATGGCGGCAGAATTAATAGTAAACAAAGAAGGTTCGCGATAATGTCATAAAGCAGTAAAAAACGAAGCAACGGCACAAGTGAAAAAGTTGGGGTTCAAACTTGGCGGGCTATCCCAACTTTTACGAAGACAAAGGTATTTAATTTGACTGACATGGCTTATAAATTAACTGGTAAGTTATCGTATGCTGATTGTGGTTTTAAGGAATTTTTCCTGAGGAGACATGTTTGGGATCTTAGACACAAATACCAAGCGAAGTAGTAATATTTCAAACTTACATTTCACGTTTGCCTTGAACAAGAGAAGCTTTAAAGATAGTCATCAAGATGCTGCTACCTCTACCGGAAATTCAACTTATCAAAGTACTATAAGAATACTCTTTTTTCATTTCTAAGTACTATAATGAATTGTTCACTCCCTACAGGCAGCTTAAGCGATCTTTATGGGGCTCCTGCTAAGCCAAAATGCGTGACCTTACCGATAACAAAAATTCAACAAAAATTATTTATTGAGAATGAATCTCCGCTAGTCGAAGAAGATTCAAGCACTTCGTACGGACCTAAACAACCCCTATATCAAACTCTATCACAAAATGATTTTTCTCCAGCAAATCTCCAAACTAATTCTGGTTCACCCGAGAAGACCGCAGACTCGTCTGACCTGATCGCTGTTATCCTGATGTGTCTTATTGCGATAGCTGGTTTTCCATGGTTGTTCTTCACTTTTCTAGGAACAATATTCCTCTTAATTTTAGTTTTCTCTTTTACTTCTTTGACTGCCTTTTGGCTCTTTAGCTTTGTGTTTATCTCTGGTAGTTTTTTCTGTTTTATTCTTGCTCTTATAGTTTTCCTCAGACAAATTTTTCCTAAAGTCTGAAAAAGAATCTCGCATACCGTAATTTTATTGTAAAGTAAGAAAAATGAAATGAAATAAACCACAACATACAATACACGTTGCGACGTCCTATTATTATGACGTTACTTAAGAAGATACTTTTACCAAGGTGTCGCGTTGGCCAGGCGACGCATACGTCTAAAAAGACATACAGGTTTACCCCTTATTGTGTTATAGGATTACAACTCTTTACCTCGTATTTCTATCCTGATCTCGGATCTTCTTTTCCATTTCAGCATCTGTAAGTGTTTCAATAAATGGAGTCCATTGATCTGCTTCCGCCTGAGGACGGAATGGTATTTCCACAAGTCCCAATGGTGCCTCACTAGAAATGTTCAGTTATAAAGCGGATGTTTACATGTTTGATACTGTCTTATAGCGCGTTCCACTTGCTGCACTGGAGCAATATTTTTTGCCCTCAGAGCATATCACAACCAATCATAGAGCATATAATATGCTCTGAGGGCAAAAAATATTGCTCCAGTGCAGCAAGTGGAACGCGCTATTAGAAAAAAAAAAACTTTACCTAAACGCATACGTTCGCTGATGCCACGATAACTGCCCCCGAATGCTATAGGCAATGGCAGTAACGAATTCGCCGCCTAGTCCCAACTCTGAACAGAGTTTTAAAGAAAACTGCTCTGGGCTGTTATCCTTTTCGCTCATATCCCACTCTAGCTGATCAACCAACGATATATTTCCCACGTGAATATTCAACTGCAAATACGAAATGTTTCTTAAAGAATGATAATGGAATTGAAGCTTGGTTCACATAGTCTCGATACGTTCAGAGTATACGACACGTTGTAAAATAGGTTACGAACCCGGATCTAGGGTAAATGTTAAAAGTTTTTTTAAAAGAGCTCCTCTTATGATAGCAAACGGAAAACTGTATATGAACCAGGCTTTAAAGATCATACTTTAACAACAACTCGCTGATCGGTTTGAGCTTCTAATAGTCCTTCCCCTTCAGCAGGATAGCTTTCCACTTGCTGACGAATAGCTTGAGCAATTGCTGGTACAAAGGTCAAGGGGTTCAAATCGAGGTCGTCGCACAGAATTTCTGCAAACTGCTCTGGCGTAATTAGCGCTTCTGTAGGTGAACAATCGTTACTTTTTTTAAAATAACATTTTTACCTAGCATTACCATTTTTGTTCCACGTAAAGGTGTCTCTAAGTTTTTGTCCTTCAATTTCCATATCCAAGCGAATTGGGACAAGCACTTCAGGTTGGCCAGCATTATCCTGAACCAAAGCTGGATCCGTGTCGTCAAAACTGAAAAGAATATTTCAAAATAGTCAGGGATTACAATTGGCATGGAAGCAAATTAGTAATTACCACAACGGGAAAGTTCGCACTTTCTTGTTTGACACTCGGTTTCGATTTATCGGGGTAGCCTGAGGAACAGCATCCAAATGAGAACTATTGGGGAGTGTTGGAACCCAGGGCAAAGGTTTCCTAGCTTTCGGATCTCTTGGCAAAATCGGTTCCGAAGCATTTACTGACGGCGCTTTGTACTTGTCTTCCCTGCCTTCGATGATATCTTCAACTTCGCTTGCTCTTAATAACGAAATATTGGATGCCAAGATGTGCTGGCTTAGACCTAATAATGGAAATAAACGATTATATGAAATGTTGGACGCATTTTGTAACCAAAAGTACCCAGTTCCGCTAATTTCTTTCTCTCTTCTGGGACAATCAAGCGTCGAAACATGCCAGGATAACGCTTGTACAGAGAACCACGAAACATTCTCAAGTAGTTTCCAACCTTAAAAAACAAGCAGAAATTAATAATTAAATGTGAATGATATTGATATCCATTAAGTAGAAAAATGATAGTCATACTTCAGAGCCAATGCAATAGAATTCTCCATTCTCCTCTAGCTGGAAGCTAACTGGACGATCGCCGTAGGTTTTTAAAGCCATTTTATTTCGTTCCTAGATTTATCACTTAAAAAATCCTAAGAAATCAAGCCGCGAAGTGCATCGGGTGTCATCCAAATCTCTTCAAACCAAAACAATCGTTTAGTAAACTATCAATGAAGCCATGAATGAAGCGAATGTGCGGCTCCTATTCCCATTGGAGTCGCACAGAAGACGACAGCGTCGCATACGGGAAGTGTGTGAAGTATGCGAATTCTCCAGGAAAGCAGGAATCACACAAGTCACAGCCGGTCACAGCAAGTTGAAGACTCACGTAGAGCTACCCTTAGCAAGTCGGAAACTAAACTTTACAATTTAGCGGCATGATTAAGGCGTTATTTCCTTATATTTCTTTACCAAAGGAAATTGCTTCTCATAAACACACCTTCACTCAAAATACAGAGGGACTATATGTGTTCGGATAACTACGTTATTGGAATTAGCCTTTCATTCCTTTCAAAAAAATTATTAACCCTGTACGAAACTTTTTTTTTCTTTTCTTTTTTTTTACGAGTCTTATAGATTTGCTGCAGCTTTGGCCCAATAACCTGTAATAGCCATGTAGGAACTTTGTAATTGCAGTTTTAAACATCTTGCAAGAATCATATTGCCAGGGTTTCTAGGTTCCCTTTAATTTTTTTGTAGGGTAGCCTATGTCGTTTGAATTAAATAGGTAAATATTAAATAATTTTTGTATAACAGGTCTGAAATGCTTGGTCGGATCTAAATTTTCTGAAATTTTGCCGCATTTGATTTGGTCGGGTTGGCAGAAGTTGACGGTGATCGGAAATGATCTCAGACAAAAAACACCGATCCAGAACAAGTAGCTTTTTCCAGTTGCGTGATCCCGATTTAGGCCTTTGACTGAAATTTTTTATGTTGTTTATATGTAGGGTCTTTTCGGGTAGGTACATAACCCTATACACTTCTAATACCGAAATTAACCTACAAGCAGAGGCGGACTGGCACCCCGGCGGTAGGTGTGGAAACTATTCCATGCGGCGCCGTCGATACATGCGGCGGTAGGCGTGGAAACTATTCCATGCGGCGCCGTCGATACAGCGGCATAAGAGCGCATCGACGGCGCAGGTGGCACTCTGCCACTTTGCCACAATGGCCAGTCCGCCCCTGCCTACAAGGTATCATCCTAAAAGGTTGTTATAGAACTAAGTACCCTTTTCGTAGGAAACCTAACTTTTCTACAAGCGTAGCGTGAGCAAATGCGGGTTACTTTATTTCGTTTGCTTCCACGCTTTCCGTAATTTTCCCCGACATATATCCGCCTCTTAGTAGTGCATTCAGTTTCACAATGAAAACCGCACAAAAGCAAAAAACGAACTTAACCGCTGCTTAGTCTCTGTATCCTTTATCTTTGTAAGCAGAGCTGCAACGAGCGCGCTCAAAAAAGAGCGCGCTCGCATTGTCGCGAGCGAATGTGCGAGCGCACTCCTTTTCAATTTTTTTGGAGCGCGAGCGCACTCGAAAAGCACTGAGCGCGTGCGCTCGTACAGTGGCGCCATCTAGTAGCGAACGTTTAAAACATGTAACCAAAACAACGATGCGTCGCTTGGTCATTTCCTCGTGGTAGCGTGCAAACGTGTTAACTGTGCAAGTAATAATTGCTTATCATTATTATTATTATATAACATGACATTTATTAAGTTTTACTACACTAAGACGCAGATTCGCTTTATAATAGTTTGCGCTTCCACTCGCCTGATGGCAGTATATTGAAAGAGCGCGAGCGGGATCGCGCTCCTTTTTTAAATTGTGAGCGAAAGAGTGAGCGCGCTCGCAAAAATAAGCAAAGAGCGCGAGCGTGAGCTCGCTCGCAAAAAAAAAGAGCGAATTGCAGCTCTGTTTGTAAGGATTAAAAGGGTTGTATTTTCTCTCAGTGGCGTAACGAGGGTGAGGCAGCCACGGCACGTGCCATGGGCGCCAACTTGAGGGGGGCACCAATTTCATAAGAGTTAATATGATCCTTGCGTTCCGATTTCTCGTTTTTTTAAAGAGGGTGCCTTCTTTTCATTTGTCCTGGTCGCCATTTAGCCTCGTTGCACCATTGGTTTCTCCATTCGATTTTATAAGGACTTCTTTAAGCCTTCAACATAGAGAGCAGCACGAGCAACTATTTCCCTCATTCTTCCATTTACCCTGCACTATTCTAAACTAAGGTTGGGTAGTGGTGTCTTCGCTACTTTTCCTGCCTTCATTAATGGGGCGTGGTAGTATGGTTTGTTGTCTTATTGGTGTTTGTTTTCCAGGCGTGAGACGTTTACGTACCTGGCCTGGCCGGCAGCTGTGTTCAATTTAACGTAGCTAAGTGAGATTCTTTAATAAAAGTATAAGAGTCGATGGCGAAGAAGTCTCACACTCGTCAGTTTTCCATTGATGATGCATTTGAGGAAGAGCAAGATGACTATATTCGCGTATATGGATCCACAACAGAGCGATCTCCTTTGAAACCGCGATCGAAAAACTTGCCATCCAGCGGGATTTCACACGATAGCATAGCAGTAAGAATTGACGAACCTGGAAAGAACAGGCCGTCACCACTCAACCTGGGTGTACTCAGTGGAAATAACTTGCCAAACTTACCTAAACTCCGGCCAAATGAGGAAGTAAGGATACGAATGTAATAGAATATATAATGTTTGATCGTGTATCAGCAGGAGTTTTTTTGGGGGGAGTGGGGGGTCAGTTTTGAGGCATCTTTATTTATTTACCATTTTTTGGAAACCCTATTTCTTAACTCATTTTCAGACGGCCTCCAAGGATAGTGATTCACTAATACATGAACCATACTCCCCGTCATACTTTGATCCAGAGAAAGTTTGGTGGCATCACCCACGGGTGCGCGAAAATTGGAAAGTCGTAGCAGCAGCTTTTGTCCTTCTCTTTATTGGAGTTGGTATGTTGCTATCAATCGCTATTTGCATAAATCCATCCATTTACTTTATAGGTCTTTTCTCAACTGGTGTTATAGTGTTACTTATTCCTTTGGGTGGAATACAGGGCGCGGTATTTTTGATCGCAGGCGCAATCTGTTTTATACCTGGGGCCTATCATGTAGTTTACATTTACTTAGCTGTGAAAGGAAAAAGAGGCTACGATTTTTATCACCTGCCTCTTTTCAATTAGTATATTTACTGCCCCCGGCAATCTCCGTACTCATCGCGGAATCTCATTTTGTTCAAGTGCCATTTTTCTTTCCATCACTGTCTTGATATTATATTGAACTTGCCGTGGCTCAAACTAAATCAGTGCACATCTGTACAGTTTTGCTGTCTAAAATCATGCATATTTTGTTCGTTCTCCCTATTAACTTTTGTACAGTGTGATTATATTTTAATGTCAGCTTAATTTTCTACAACTTCATCTAAGCGTGTTCGTACCTAAAAATACAATTCACAGCATGCTGAATACGTGGTTCTCTACTTACGCTATAATTTAACTTTTATATCACATAGATGATGGCACGGAACTTTGCTCCGTAGTCAAACATAAGCGTGAAAATCTATGGATTACTTGATCACACATTTCCCTGGCGAGAATATTGAGGTCTCTCGCCGCCCAATTCTAATAAATATTTGTCGGGATTCATATCCCACTCTACCGAGTTCAGATTGACCTTGCGCGTCTTTTCCACTTGCTGTAACTCCCACTTCTTATGTTGCTGCAATGCTTCTCTATAACCAGAATCAGTATTAGTTCAATTGTAGCGAAATAAACCGAGAATTATATTACTTCTGCTGGGTGGTTCCACAACCCCAAACTTGCATCCGGTGCAACTTGTAAGGTACTTTTCGAAACGATAGTAATGTAAACTCCTTGTCAACTTCCAACCAAGGGATCTTGGGGTCTGTTCCAATTTTTAAGCCGAATGGGTAACCACGAACAGAAGTATTCAAATAGAGCAAATTAGCTCCGCGATCCAGCACTTTATAATGCGGAGTTAGCTGAAGTGCTATGCAATTGATATGACCCCAATAATGATTCGATTCCTTCCATTCTGAATCCACAGCGACAGCAAATGACACATCGTTTTCTCCTTTCAGTGTTAGGAGCGTCGGACCACGATAACCAAAAACGTGATGTAGGAAGCTACAAAGTTACAATTATGTTAATCTGCCCTTTGCACAAAAAACTGCTACCGGTTTAAGCTGAGACCTTGGTTGTCACTGTCATACAGCGGTTCCCAATGCTTAAGACTGCCCCCAGAAACCTGACGTAGACATTCAATTAAGATCAAGTCCTTAAAATCACAGAAACATACCAACTGATTGATAAACGCTTGTGGGTCTCGGTAAAGCGCTAGTGAGGAATCTTTAGAAGGAGACTGGATGGCTTGAATGTAGAGCGAAGGAAGCGTACAGGCCATAAGCCACAATTGTGCGGAGGAGAAGGGTGATGATTGCGAAGCACCTTCCTGGCTTTTACAACTAATCAAGGCAGGGACGGCGGTCAATTTGTCTAGGGCATCACCAGCAAAATGGGCCATTCCAGTACCTGGAAACGTATTCTTAGAAATGCAAAAACATTGCTGTTTCTTTACTTGATTTTGGTTTCATAGCATCTTCTTCAGCAACTAGACGGTAGCTAACTGTAAGCTGATGAACAAGAGACTTGTGCAGCCAGGAAACTAGACGAGGACAATTTTCTTCTAACCAGCGAATTAGATAATTTATGCTTAATTCGTTCTTGTTTAAATACTGAAAAAATAATATTCATTTTAACTTAATCCAGATTTCTTCCTGTTGCTTACCAAAGACTTCTCAACCGCCTCAAAAACCTCTGAGTTCTCTTCAGACAATAATTCTGGATTTGGACACATTTGTGAAAATTGAAACGAAGCTTGCAATAAATCCAAGAAGGTTTTACGGGTCACGTTCGATTCATCATAGGCAAATACCTGAACACAGGTATTTAGTAGCAACGCTTGAATAATCGTAGCTTATACTAACTCGAACATAGTATTCTAATTGAGATGATTCGCTGATTAAGTCTAAGATCTTTTGGGTACCAATAAGAAAAGCGTCTTTTGACAAGCCGGAGCTTTCCCTTTTGCCTGGTTGATGAAGTAGAAAATAGCTGTATAAGGCGTTACCCAGCAGCTCGTTTCCTTTGCACACAAATTTCTAAAAATTAATGGACGAATGTAAAGGTATATTAAACATTTTATTTCAAAATATACCGTAAAGGAATCTGAAGTGATGCCAGACACTTTATGAAATTTTTGTGACCTCGCCACCAGGTTCTAAAACCAATTTAAAGTACTGCATGAACTCTTGCTTCTCTACCATAGTAATCAGATATACTTTCGTCAGCTTCACAAGGCAATCGGCGTAGACTTTTCCTCCATTTTGAGAGTGCAAGCTACTACTTGACCTCGTTGGTGTGCTTTTTTCTAATTGCTTTTCAGGACCCTCAAGTACGTCATCATGAGATTTTCGCCTAAAGAACGAGCCAGGACTGCTTCCCCCACTTAAACTCCTTCTTAATTTCCCCTTTACACCACTGTTGTGAGAATGAGAATTTATCTTGTTTTCGTTGACGGAGTCTGGGTCATCGAAATCTGCGTGACTTATATTATTACCCATTTTTATAACCTGATTTACTTAATTAAAACTAAGAAGCCCCTAAAACTTAGATGTTATGACTACGGTCTAGTTATGACTTCATGAAAATGTAAAAATCACAAAAGTAAACTTAAAACTTCGGTATATCTAACGCAGTCGTCTGTTAAAACTAATTTTTTTCCACTGGTTCTCGTGTTCCCAATATTTATAGATGGCTCTCCAGTCGATGTTCCGTGGTTCGACCTTGGAAGAAAAAATCGTAGGCTACTTTCACATTTGGAGCGCGAAGAGAATTTTGTTTTTTTAGCTGGGCAGTCCCTTTAGGGACATGCCCAGCTTATACTATCGTTTTATAGTATACTATTCTAAGAGTTGTGCGCAAATTATAACTCTATTTTGCATGTAACGAAAAGGAAAAGACCTTCCGATTGAGTTCCGACATGAAAATCTATTCTGGAATTCTAATGATTAGCCAAAGGTCAGGTAAGGTGTTTGAACTCGGTTGACCCTCTAAAAGTAACGGATTACTTTCTCGGTAACTTCCCTACTCCCAACGTCGGGTGTTTCGTATACATGTGCTACTTACCAACTTGCATCTTACTCGGTATAGGCGCTTCCCAACCATGGTTAGGGAGGGTGGGGCTTGTTCGGCCATGAACCAACACGTTCTCCGGATTTTTAGTTTGTATGTAATGTTTTCCCTGAGTCAAAAACTACACTAGTGAGTCACTGTCGAACTATGAATTATAACCTAATGCATTTTCCAAAACAACTACCATTTTTTTTTTTTAACTATTTGGTGAATTATCATGAATTATCCTTTTAGGGCCTATTCCCACTTGGGGCATAAGAGCATAAGAGCTGCACAAGCGAGGCGCAAGGAAGGGCAATGTCAACAATAGACTTTCAGGGGTTTCAGCTAACTTCCATAGCTTCACCGACAGAAAGGGGTTGGACTAAAGAAGGGGCATGAGCAAGTTATCAAAGGTATTGTAAACAAATACCTAGTTTGGCTCCGCCTGTGGCTCACAAATGACAACAGGTAGGCCCACGGAGGCATAGTATGTTCATAAGCATAAGGCCTTATGCGCTAAGTGGGAATAGGCCCTTAGTGAATTATTTTTGTTTGAATTATCTTAAGCATAGGATAAGCGCCTTAACCTATCGGTGGAAATAGGCTCTAAGGGTGTCCTAAGGGAGGGGGATGGGAACAACGGCCTTTCTCGGGTTCTACCTAACTTCCAGCCAGGTATTCAACGAAAGAAAGGGGTTGGGCTATGGCGAGGACGCTGTACAAACATTTCAAACCTTCCTGAAATTATACCTCCCTTGACTCCGCCTTTTCTCCTTAAATGACGAAGAGTAGGCCTGTAGAGGCAGAGGCTAAGGTTAGGCTAAGCGGCTTAACCTATCGGTGTAAATAGGCCCGAAGTGCCCTACGCCCGTCCGAAACTACCCCATGCCTGGGGCACCTTCGGACAAAATGTGACCTTTCGAAAAATAAGAGTATCTCCGGCTGTATAATTCGGAGCTGTGAAACACCAACTGGAAAAGTAAGAAGAATGACTTGACTTCTTAAACGCGCAAAAGTTTTCCGTTCCATTGCTTAAGGAGGTCTACAGAAAGCAAAAAGAAGAAAAAAACGGCCGAACGAGCCCCACTCTGCCCTACTGTTGATGGTAGATTTCTAATTTCGGTTTTATAGGCTATACAACGACGTAATAATTATTCTTGCTGAGATTACAGAATCACTTGACCATCTTAGTTAACCGTAAAAACAAAGTATCTTGTAAGTTCTTGGAAAATTGCGTAAATCAGAATTTGCAACCAATCTCGCAAGGATAAATTAAGCGAATTAAGCGCGGAGTTCCAGTTCGGACGTTGCGCTCTTGTCCGGACCCGCACGAAAACACTGCGAAAATTTCCCCAGCACCTTTTGTGCCAACAAAATATTTGTATACTTTCAAAGGAATTTTAATTTATAAATAATAATTTAGTAAGTGTTAAAAATCAATAAAAAAATTTTAAATCAATCAAAAATAAAAATGTTTTAAACAAAATTACAATTAGGAAGTCGTAACAAAACATTGCGTTTCACTTTTAAGAATTCTTCTGCCTTCTATTCTCCAATGCAATGTGTGCAGCAGTGTAATATGAATCACATGTATAAGTTTGGGATATATTTGAAGTTTGCATATGAGATTTTTTGTTGGTCAAACTTATGTTTCGTTAATAATTTGAATACACTTCTATTCGTTATACTTTAAAATGTGAACATTCTTTCATTCTAGCTTTTGTCGTAAACTTAAAGACGACTTTATGAGACGTATAAATGTAATGACTTTAAAACAGTTTTTAACGAAAGTATGACCACATTTATATTTTTGTGCACAATGTTTGAATCATGTTAAGGCCACGGTGAGGGACAAGTAGTTGAACCTTTTCCGTCAAAAGATGTCGCTGGCGTAGACCCCTATATCCTGAGAATGCTGCAACCAAATATACACCTATGACTAATTTCTCGCACTAGAGGTCTGCACACAATAATTAGGGTAAAGCTTGGGGTAAAGGGAAAATGTTAGCCTATGCTAAGGAACTTCCTCCCTATGTTGGCCTGAGAATGGAAGGGAAATACCAACGTAAGGGATAATCCAATTTGCATGCTTTAGACGTGTAACGGTGTAAGCACTTAGAAATTACGAACTAAACAATACTATTTTCGTATAAAGTGGTCATTACTCAAGGTTGCCACCCGGCTTATCAAGCGCTCGTCTTTAGATCCACATGTTTTTTGTAATATCGCTTTACTTAATTTATAGCATTCGAAGATCTCGCTTTTGGCTTTTGTTTGGTATTTTGAGATGTTCAGTCCATTCTCTGTATTTCGCTGCTCGTACAATTTCTGGAGTAGCTATTGAAGCGTAGGTGTTGCTCTAGGTTATATAAATCATGACCGGGTTCAAAATGCCATGTTGCTATACTCATCGAAAAACACAGTATAAGTGGGTTAATCCTTACCCGTGGGATTAATTAAAGCTTGACCATTTCGAAATGTTTTATAAGCCTGCTGACTAAAACCAAGCCCAAACTTGTGTGATACAATATCCGTTTTTACGCTAAGCTGTAGGGCACAGAAAATGCCCCCGTATCAGAGAAAGATTTTACTTTCTCAGTTCCTGTTCGGTTATACAGGAGCAGGTTTTAATTAATCCCATGGGTACTTGGGTAGGCTCTAGACTGGGACCGATGAGGATTTCCGACATGTTCTGGGTGAAGAAGAATTAGGCTCCACCCCTTTGCGCCAAAGCCGTAGCCGGGCCGAAACCAGCGTCTTTGTTTCGTTCGGATTATCAACCGCGAAACTTTCCCATTATCCCATTGCAATGGGACCGCACGAGGCGGATCGGACCATACGCGTTACGCTTGCTTTGCAGCGGAGCCCGCAACTCACGGCGCGAAGCAAAAGTCCGTTTTGTTTTTGCGATTGGTCTTGTAAGATAATATGAATAATTGACAGGGGTTTTTCATCCAAAATAAATAACTTGGTTTGTTTTATGATCCTTTTTTTCCTTTTGAAACCTCCACGTAAGAAATTTAAGAAAAATAATTTTCCGTCAATTTAATTCCGCCTATAAATAGTTCGTAAGAGTTGTAGTAGTGCGTAAAAATCCTAGTCGTCAGTTGCCACAAGACACAATCATTCAGAATAAAAGAAAAGGGTAAAACGCCACAAGGTATTTGTGCCCTTGGGTTACTTTAGGCTCGAGCAAACTCAATTAGTGACTTGCCCTATACTTCCCCTTACTTTTTACGCTCTTCTCCTTTTCATGCTCATTCTTGAGTTCAGCACAAGCTATGCAGTTTCCTGCCTGACCGTTATTTTCTGAGTGGCAGCACAATTTCTCATCCGAATTTAATAAACTTAGAAACAGTTTTTAAAATAAACAGAAAGAGATAATTGAAAAGTTTGAGTTTTAAAATTTTTTAAGTAATAAAACGTAGGGAATGATGGTCGTACAATTTTGATATATGATTTATTTAAGATTTTGGGAACTTTGAACATTTATTAAAAAATTTACAGAAAAAAAAAAAAGTACGACCATCATTCCCTAGATTTGTACCTTACACGCATTGTGTAAAAATTTGGTTTCATTACAATGCACACAGACTTAGATTTTTCAAATCAAAGTTTGCCATGCTATAGCGCCATAAGAGGTTGCAGTTCACCGTGGCCTTAACATCGGGCATAATTAGTAATGTTTGCCGAAAGAATAATAAACTATTATTGGCTCACAAACAATGTCCGAGTCACCCCGGACGGTATTTTCCTTGACACTGACGTTCACTAATTATTGTAGGTTTTAATTTAGAAAACCACCGAATCTTTTTTACAACTAACAGCAGAGATGAAACAAGCGCGCTCATTTGCGCTCGCGCTCTTCGAGCGAAAGAGCGGAGCGCGCTCTTTTCATTTTTTCGCGAGCGCGAGCAAATGAAAAGAGCGCAGCGCTCGTTTTGTGGCGCCACCTAGCGGTCATAGCATATACTGCATTCATGGCAACAAAGAAGCGTTGTTTAGTCGTATGGCGTGCAGGTCTTTCAGACGCACGTGGGACTGTTTCCTTTCCAAGTTGTTCCCGGAATAATTGGTAAGTAGTTGTTTTTTTAGTTGGTTAGTTAATTTGTTAAGTTAAGTTGGTTTAGTTAATTAGTTAAGTTGGTTTTAGTTAATTCTCTTACATAAATTCTCATAGTTTTCAAGAAAATTTTAAAAATATAAACGAAGTGGTGCAGAAGATTTAACATGAAAATGATTATAATAAAAAATAATTTTTGTGTGTTTTAATAAAGGTTTGACTTTTCGGTTAACAGATGGCAGCACACGACAAACGCGAACGCGCTCTTTTTTCGAATCGTGAGCGGATGAGCGAGCGCGCTCGTGAAAATAAGCGAAGAGCGTGGGCGAGAGCGCGCTCGCAAAAAAAAAGAGCGAGTTTCATCTCTGATTAACAGACAGTGAAAAAGGTGTTTGGTATTCCAGAAAAATTTCGGGAATTATGGGTAAGAACGTTCTTAATTCATCACAGAAAAAGATAAACATAATATCTTGTGTCGTCGGTAACAAGGAAACAAATTAAAGTGTAAGAACCAGAACAGTTAAAAATACCGAAATAAACGTTTAAAGCTTTGTAATTACCATGGACTGAGATCCGTTGCGTTGGTGAATCATGTTATCAGGAGGGATCGGGTTAGCGTTTCCATTATGGCCATTAGGATGTGGGAAAGTTTGGAATTGCTGCGCCTTGTTGGGATCCATTTCTTCGCGGAATCCCAACAGATGGAAAGTAGCGTAAGGGCAGATCTCATCCTCCATGCCTGGAGGATCATAGAAGTCTGATCAATGATAACATCCGTTCACAGAGCGGAACATTTGTCAAAGCCAGCAACAACAAAGAATAAAATTCGGGGTAAAACACTGGCAACGGAAAAGCAGCGCGGGCCTCGCAATGGAACCCAACACGAAAACATGCTTGAAAGAAGTCGGATTTTACCTTGCCAATTCCCAAGCGCCGTTGCTTTTCTCTTAACAAATTGCCTATATTTTTCTCTCCTTTTTCTCTTTAATTTTCTTTTTGTAGTTGCGACAAAAAGGATGTGGACTGACCTTGGTTATAAATGCTGCTAGCAGTATCGGTTCCATCTTCTGGGTTTGGTGGCATACGTCTGCCCGATGGTGGGTGCAAAGTGAGGTCTTCGTACAAATGTCTATTACGGGGATCCCATGTGTTGTGGCTCTGGCGCATAGATTGACCTAAGCAATACAAACCCGAGGAAAGCAACCACGGGGTTCAAGCGTAAATATGGGTCTAACATAATAGCGGCAAATTTTCCTTTTGGGTACAACCAGACGACATTTAAGAGAGTTGTCAAAAGGCAAGCGTATAATAATAAAAATTATTTGGAAAACTGATTGGTGGATAAAGCGATAAGCTGAGAATTTCGGAAATTTGTCAGGGAATCGGCGGGTGTATAGATGAGAAAACTTACCTCGCTTAATGCGATCGCACGTATTGTATTGAGAACCAGGCAAGGGGGGCAATTTGCGGTTAGGGGGAGGAATGTACCCCAATTCATCCCGCAAGTTGTTTCGTTTGTCCATAGTGGATCCAGCAGCGGAAGTTTGGTTGTACACAATCTCACCTAGACTCAGAATATACATATAAATTACCAAATTCCACAGAAACAGAATTTGCAAAACGTCAGAAATCAAATAGAAAATTTACAAAACACGAACTCTACCTTTGCTTCGACTGTCTCGTCCCTTGAGAACGCAAATGACTACAATGGCAGCAATGATAACTAGCAGAGCTGCAGCCACAGGAACAACCAAGTTGAGGTTCATCAAGAGAGCCAGTAAAGGATTGTCCCTGTCAGACATCTCTCGAGAAGGCGCAATAGTACCTATGGTTATATTTCCGGTGTTAAAACTGATAGAATTCAGTCGAGAAATGATACTTTACCTCCAGTAAGGGTTAGGGTGGCGAATTCATACTCAGCTACAGTAGAACCAGCGTTGTTGTGGGCTGTCACTCGAACGTTGTACCAAGTGGCAGGGTTCAAGTCCAAAACTACAAAGTTACCACCTGGTTTGACACTGTTGGAAACCAAAGTCCAGTCGGAGTGAATCCTAGAAAAAAAAAAACAAAAAAAAAAAACGGGATTATAACAAAAGTGTACAATCCATTTTCTAAGAGGGGAACTTTACGTACTTGCTCTTATATTCGACAACGAAGTACAGCATAGGGCATCCGCCATCGGACCAAGAGCTGAGATGCAATGTTACGCTATTAGCGGAAGCTTCAATGAATCTGTTGGCTTCAGGAACAGCAGGTTGGGAGCCTTTGGTACGCGTGTTGATGACATCAGAACCTTCACCGGTGCCAATACTAGGGGAAAAACAGGTCAAATACATATTTCACAACAGTTACTAATTCTAAGAATTTTTTCTACCTGTTGTGAGCCGTAACGTAAAGTTGATAGCGAGTACCACACCAAAGGTTCTCAACGGTATAATCAAAGACGGTGTTACCGATTTGGATTGTTTCCCAATCACCAAATTCCGGTTTGTAATTGACAGTGTATCCATGGACGGGCGTTCCATCGTCTTTTTTGGGTTTCAGTTTTAGAGTGATGGAGTTGGTAGTCGTGGAGGTCAGAGACAACTGAGGAGGATGAGGAGGTGCGTGGACCAAGAGCTGATGAGTTACGGTATCTTGTCCATACATGTTCTCCACCAAGCAAGTGTATTCGCCAGCATCATCTCTCGTTACTTCCCGAATCATGAGAGAGCCATCAGGTAATAGACGAACGCGGTCGGTGGCTGTAAAAGTAGTTCCTTTCACTTTCCATTGGATTTCAGGCATGGGAGCGCCTACAGCTTGGCAAGGTAACTTGACATCTTCTTTATAGGTGACAGTAAAAGCGTCATCGAACGACGCAATCTTGCCGGGTACTGCCACAAAAGAAATGTTAATGAAGAAAACGATACATTGTACTAGTATAGTTCACCTCGATTCGCTAACGCAATGGTAACGGTTTTGGAAGCTTCTCCTTCGCCAATAGCAGTGGAAGCAGTGACCCAGAAGTTGTATCGTTGATTCTTTTTCAAACCGGCAGCTTCATAGCTCATTTGGTACGGAGAAACTTTCTGGCTTTTAGCATCCTCCTAAGAAAAGAACACCACGTAAACAACTTGGTGCTTTAGCCAAAATAGAGGTCACTTACGCCGGAAGATTCCTGGGTGTAAACATTATACTGAATAACCACGCCGTTGGGGGATTCGGGCATCTTCCAGCTCACCAAAATGGAGTCAGGAGACATGAGCAGAGCTTTGACAGCAGAAGGAGGTCCAGGAACTACAAACGAAAATGAAACACTCGTGAAATGACTTAAAGCTCCCGTATACCTTAGCTCGGTATAGGCCGTTGGCAAAAAGAAACCTTAACTTTAAATTGCTTTCAAATCTGACCAGCCGTGTTCGAGAATCTTGTTTTCGAAAGTTAGACAACATGATTTGGGGCATTATGCTGCTATAGCAAATTGTGATGACAAATTGCAGTTTTCAGAAGCGAAACAAGCACTGGCTAGCCGGACCCTTTCTTGTTTACTAAAAGCAGCAACTCTCGAAAAAAAGCGGGTTCAGCCATGTTAGGGGAGGAGCCTAAGCGATACTAAACAATCCGTATTTGGCTTAAGGCGGGATATTGCAAACCGCAACACACTATATAAGGTTAGGTTACGTTAGGTTAATTTTAGACATCTCCTACAACATGGCTGAACACGGTTATGCGGCCTGCTGACTTCCCACACAACCCGCAAGAAAGATCAGGCTAGCCTAAAGCTGGCTTTACACTGGCCTGTCGGCGTGTCAAAACACGCGACAAACGACAGACACCCACGGAAAAAAGCAGAAAATCGGCTTCTGTCGCTTGTGTGCCGACGCCAAAAGTTGAGCAGCGCTCAACTCCGTCTGTCGTCAGTCTGTCTGACTGTTTCTGCCGGTTTTTCTACTTTTTTTCTGCTTTTTTTCCGTGGGTGTCTGTCGTCTGTCGCGTGTTTTGACATGCCGACAGGCTAGTGTAAAGCCAGCTTTCGTAGCGAAACATACAAAGCTTCCGCGAAACAATAACAAACATCAGCGCCATCTGAGACTTTTTCGCATGCATAAGCGAAGGTGTTCGGAGCCTTAACAAATGGTGCTAGTAATTCTGAACGCATCTACAACGAACACGATTCTCCGATAAAAGAAACAGATGTTATCCTTACCATCTTGTTCGGTGTGGCAATTGATCGCAACGGATTTGACACCATCACCGCCGCTGGTAAAGGCAAGAGTTTGCAAGCTATAGTTGGTATATTTCATTAAGCCATGGAGGATAGTTTCACTTGCCACGGTCTGCTTAGTATCCTTGCTGTTCTCATCTAGAGACAAAGGACAGACGTCATTTAGATCTCACCGAAAAGTATAACATCCGGGAATATCTTACCGAACCACATGTTAGATGGTCCATAGACAACTTTATAACCCTTGATTACGCCATTAGCCGAAGATAGTGGAGGAGATACCCAAGACACGCGAATTGTTTGAGAAGTCAAAGTAGTGCATGTAACATCTTGCGGGGGTTGTTCAGGTTGTCCTTCACCAGTATGTTGTATAATTTCTTCCGACATGGGTCCAGCTCCGACACGGTTGAAGGCTTGTACGACAACAGAGTAGCCAGTGTACATTCTAAGTTGAGAATACATGTTAACACATATTGTTCCAGACGCTGAACAGCAAAGCATAGATTACTTGAGTTGACCAATTTGGAGTTGATGTTCCTTGCCCACTTCGCGGCTAAATTCGACGGTCTCGAAAAGGTAAGGCTTGTCGGAAGCCGTTAGTTTGTAACCGACATAATAACCAAGGATTTCGCCGTTCCATTGCTCCTTGGTAGGTGGCTTCCAGAATACGCGCAAGGTGTGAGGATCGCCTGCTTCAACTTTGACCGTGCGAGGAGGGCCACTAGGTGCTTCTTCAGCCGTGATAATCGTGACGGTTTCGGAAGGTTCAGATGCGCCAACTTCATTCTCGGCAACCAAACGGAAGTGATAGGTGGTCGAGGGTCTTAAATTGTAAACTCCAGCTACGGTTTGCTGCCCAGGTACTAGAACCCTTTCGATGTCAGTTTGCCACTCACCTGTTTTTCAATCCCAAAAAATAAGCGCGTGGATTAGCCTCGTACTTAAGTACGAGAATCTCTTAAATAAGAATAAAAATTACCTCGGTTGACCTTGTACTCAATCAAGTAGCGAGTTAGAGGGGAATTTCCGTCATAGGGAGCAGACCACGACAATTGAACGGAGCGCCCAGATTTATCCAGTACTTTAACTCCATAAGGAACTTCAGGCGGTTCTATTTCGAGTCAAAGAAATGCAAGATTGAAACACTTTGTTCTGAAAAATAGTTGAAAGTATTACCTTGTACGATGAGGTTGATGCTGGTATCATCACTACCAAAGGCGTTGGTGGCAACGCAAGTAAAAAGGGCGGAGTCACTGCGTTCTAATTTCTTTATACTCAAATCGGACATGACGCCAGTCGGGATGGTTTCTTCGCGAATTGTATACCTGCAATGAGACACACGATGTTTAAAATCAAGGACACAAAACTGAAAATGACGAAAAACTTACCTGGTATCAGCTTTGGAATCCAAGCGTTTGTTGTTCATATTCCACAAAATTCCAATAGGTTTCTCGCCTTTGGCTTCGCATTGTAAGACGGCAGGTTCTCCGCGACGAGCTGTTTGGTTCTTAAACTTGATTTCGAATTGAGGAGGAGCTAGAAAGCAAAGTTTAACAACAATCTTCTAAAAAGGGCGTTCAGGTTGCTATTTACCTTGAACACTGACAAAGATGACAGCGGAGAGTCCAGCGCCGATACCGTTCGTAGCTTCGCACAAGTAATATCCCTCGCTGGCCTTTTGGATGTTGTTTATAAAAAGAGTTCCGTCGTCGATGCGGGTATTGGCGTTGTTCGTTCGAATATCACGGTAGTCATTAGGCATGTTACCTACATCCATAAGTTTTCCACGTTATACCAAATCACATCTTTTCCCAGAAAAAGTAATAAACAAGAAAGCCCTCAAGCTCAACTCGATCAAACTTACCCACAAAGGAACGCTTCCAAGACACGCTAGGTTTGGGGAAGCCATCAGATTTGCATTCAATCTTTGCATCACCGCCTTGTGCAAAAGCTTTATTGGTGGGCTCAATAATCCAACGCGGAGGTACTGCATACGTCCAAAAAATTCATTAGTTTTTTGCTCGAGAAGGGTTTGTCAAAAGTATAGACTGCGATCAAACCACAGCCACCATTTAAGGAAACTTTTTGTCAACAATGAAAAGGACTCACTGAAAGTGTTCCTATAAGATTCTGTCCAAAACATATGAGGTGGCTGTGACTTAACTAGTCTTTCATGAGACACAAAAAGCATGCAAATGAGGAAAAGGCATGCTGGGAATGGGGAAAGAGAAATAAAAACAAAGACACATGCAAGAAAACATATGCAAACACGCAGCAATGAAAAAGCCGTGCACCCAAACAACACAAAAACCCTTTCCATGCAACCAAAAAATAAAGAAGGTAAAAAAAAAAATATTGGGATGTTCCCCTCAAGGAAAGATATTCACGAGCAATAGCAACCTAGTTGAAAAATAACTTGAAACTTATTGAAACGTGAAAGAAAAGAAGGTAAGGAAGAGGAGGGGGGTTATTTAAAGGAAAAACATCGGTAACAAGGAGAGACGCTCGGCAACCCTCAGTCGTTCAAACTCATTTGGCAAATGAAATAACATTTTCCGCAAGGAATTTTTTTAAAAAAGGGAGTCTTGCTCTTGCCCCTCAGAAAAATGTAAATTGAACGCCAAGAAAAGCGCAAGGAAGCAGTTCGCCCCATTGCGAGAAAGAATATTGGTACTCATGGTCTGTGTTTACCCTTGACATTAACTTGGACTGACGCGGAAACTTTGCCTGCTTGGTTTACGGCCGTGCATGTGTAAAAGCCGGCTTGGTCGAGAGTTATGTGTCGGATAATGAGGAGACTCGTTTGCTGCGCGACGTTAACCACCGTAATGCCCAATTCGGGGTTGTTTTGCACGACTGACGTGTTTTGGAAATGCCAATACAACTGCACCGGCATATCACCGGCTATAAGCACACAAGTAAGCTGCACATATTCGCCTTCGTTCACGTGATCATTAGCCAGAGCCAAAGGAGCAAGGCTAGGTTTGTCTAGAAAGGATAGACAAAAAGACCAAGAAATCACCTAAGCAACTTCTCAAGAATCACTGACACTATTTCCTAATTAAAATATCTCTTAAGGTTTCACAAACCAAAAAATCGAATGAGAATTGCGGAGCGCCCTTCCGAAAGTTTTAAGACGAAACTGACTAAATATACCCTGAACAAAGAGTTCGGCACTGTATTCCGCCAAGCCGGCTGCGTTGCGGACTTTGCAAGCGTACTTGCCCCGATGATCAGGCGAAACAGGATCAACGATTAAAAGACTCGTGCGAGCGCCAGCTTTTGTAGTGGAAAGGCCAGGCAAAGTAGAAACTTTGGCTCCTTCAAGATACCATTGAATATCCATCGGAGTTTCGCCTTCTGAGACCAAGCAGGTTACTTGTGTAGCACTGCCCGCAAAAATGGGTTCGTCTCCGAAGGTAAAAGGGACAATCTTGGGTGGAACTGCAAGGTTAACGGGAAGAGAATCCAAAAAGACAGAAAGAAGTAAATAAATGAAAAACTGAGTTGAAGAAGTTAACTAAAAGAGGCCCAAATGCGGAGAATTTGTGTAAGTTTTCAATCATCCTAACCATTGACAGATAAACTGGAAGAATACGAGGCCGATCCTGCAGCGTTGGCCACGTGACACGTGTATTTTCCCGCGTGGTGAGAGTGAACAGTTTCGATAATTAACGAGCTACTACGTGACCCAACCATACTAGCCGTCACGCCCGTTAACGGGTGCAAAGGATGGCTGTTGAATTGCCAAGTAATGGTCAAAGGTAAGTCTCCTTTTGGGACCACACATTGCGTCTGAGCTAATTCACCAGCATCTAGCGGGTATTCTCCGAACTCGAAGGGTAAAATCTCGGGATAAACTGTTAAATGAGGCATTAAAAGCGATGGTCTCTTTAAGTGTGTGAAGTAAAAAATACACAATGAATTTCATTGAAATTTATTAGAGAGGCTTCGAAAACTGTCAGGTTGCCGAACGTTTTTTCTTTGTTTACGAGTCGCCGGGCAGCTAAAAAAATTGACGCTAACCGTTAACTATCAATGGCGCTGTGTAACTTATGCTTCCAACAAGGTTTTGGGCTATGCATGTATAATTGCCGGCATGCCTGAATGTCGCGGATTCGATAATCAGCAAACTGCCTCGTAGACCAGCATTGGAAATGGAAATTCCCTCGCCCGTTAACGAATGCAAAGGATGGCTGTTGAACTGCCAAGTAATGGTCAAAGGTAAGTCTCCTTTTGGGACTATACATTGCGTCTGAGCTAATTCACCCGCATCTAGCGGGTAGTCTCCGAACTCGAAGGGTGAAATCTCGGGATGAACTGTTAAATGAGGCATTAAAAGCGAAGTTAAACAAGTGTGGTCCTTCAACCGTGTGAAGTACACAATGCAAAATTGAATTTCATTGATGATTGAAGTTAATTAGAGAGGCTTCGAAAACTGTCAGGTTGCCGAACGTTTTTTCTTTGTTTACCAGTCGCCGGGCAGCTAAAAAAATGGACGCTAACCGTTAACTACCAATGGCGCCGTGTAAGTTATGCTTCCGACAAGGTTTTGGGCTAGGCAAGTATAATTGCCGGCATGCCTGAATGTCGCGGATTCGATAATCAGCACACTGCCTCGAAGACCAGTATTGGTAATGGAAATTCCCTCGCCCGGTAACGATTGCAAAGGATGGCTGTTGAATTGCCAAGTAATGGTCAAAGGTAAGTCTCCTTTTGGGACCACACATTGCGTCTGAGCTAATTCACCAGCATCTAGCGGGTATTCCCCGAACTCGAAGGGTGAAATCTCGGGATGGACTGTTAAATGAGGCATTAAAAGCGAAGTTAACCAAATAGTCTCTAATGTGTGTGAAGTGCAAAATACAAAATGGATTTCATTGAAACTACTTAGAAGCTTCGAAAACTGTCAGGTTGCCGAACGTTTTTCTTTGATTGCGAGTGGTCGGGCAGCTAAAAAATTGAAGCTAACCGTTAACTATCAATGGCGCAGTGTAAGTTATGCTTCCGACAAGGTTTTGGGCTAGGCAAGTATAATTGCCAGCATGTCTGAATGTCGCGGATTCGATAATCAGCATACTGCCTCGAAGACCAGCATTGGTAATGGAAATTCCCTCTTGGGGTTTAAGATCAGCGTCCTCAAATCTCCACTTAATCTGAATAGGGGTGTCTCCTTTGAAAACTAAGCACGAGATCTGTGCAGCTTCACCGGCGTTAAGTGCAACATCTCCAAAACTGAAAGGAGTGATTTCGGGTCCAACTACATGACATGACAAGAAAGAGAAAATACAATACAACATCTTAACATTGTTTCACACGAGTCGAAGACTTCCACGTGTTGCCAAGCGTCCTTTTTCCTGAGTGGTTAAGCCCTCTTGCGTAAGTTGCGTAAGAATAAAGTAATACCGTTGACTACAAGAGGCGCTGTAAAGGATGTCGTGCCTGCTCGATTCTGAGCGTGGCACGTGTAATTGCCTGCATGACGCGACGTTACCGATTCGACGCTTATAAGGCTAGTTCGCGTGTTGAAAGCAGCAATAGTGGCATCTTCCGCCAAATATGCTAACTCTCCAACAAAGTGCCACGTTATATTCAAAGGAAGGTCGCCTTTGCTGACCACGCATTGCACTTGTGCCATATCTCCGGCGTTTAGCGCAGTTTCGCCAAATGAGAACGGAACGATTTCGGGTACCGCTAGTGATTCAATGCGAAAAACACGAGAAAATTATATTAGCTCAACAGGAACGAAACAGAACAAAAAGTCCAAATAAGCCAATAGCCGAGTTGCAATACAGTTTGTAGCTTTTCGCACCGTGAACGAGCAAATCTGCAGTATAGTTCGCAATGCCTGCAGCGTTTTGCGCAACACAAGTATATTCGCCCGAGTGTCCTGCATCGACTCCGTCAATAGTGAGCAAGCTAACACGTGCTCCTGCTCGCATGGTAGAAATGCCCATTTGGGATGATAAATTCCTGCCACGGAACATCCAGCTGAAGATGAACGGCGAATCGCCTTCCACAGCCGTGCACTGTATCGTGGCTGGTTGACCCGATCTGAAGGGGCCGTCGCCGAACGAAAAAGGTTGAATCTGAGGTGGGGCTGTTTCAGGGAAAGACAGTTTTCTTCAAGAGCAAACCAAAGGAAAGTTCCAGTGAACATAAGAGAGAATATAACAACTTAAGAAAACCCGAGGAAACAAGCACTTCAACTGCGAAAAATTAGTAATACCAGTGACGGTCAGCGTGCCAGAATGCGTAGCTGAGCCTGCGTCGTTTCGGGCCTCACACGTGTAATTGCCCGTGTGTTCAGGACCCACTGATGGGATCGTGAGAACTTGTACGCGTTCGCTATTTTTGGCGACATATGAATGAAAAGCAGGGGCAAGGTTCTGGCCATTGAAGAGCCATGAAATACGCAAGGGTGTATCACCCTTAATAGCAGCACATTGCAGGATTGCCATGTCACCGGGATTGAGCGCCTCGTCTCCGGAAAAGGGGGAAATTTGGGGAGGAACTAAGGAAATGTTTGGAAAATTCGGAAATTCCAATTTAATGAAGCACAGAACAAGAACATACAAGGAGAAGGCGTAAACTGGCGTGCGGAGACAATTTCAAATGTTTTTAACAGACTAGCTGCGTTATTTTTTACCATTGACTCGTAAGACTGCGGTAACGTTGGCTTGACCAGCTGCGTTTCGCGCACTGCATGTGTACTCTCCGCTATGGCCTGACGCAACTGATTGCACCGAGAGTACTGACAGTCGGTCATTGAGTTTAGCTACGCTAATGCCCATATGGGACGATACATCGCGACCATAAAAGGACCAGCTGAGGGTCATGGGGGAATCGCCTTTTAACGCGGAGCATTGAACGACTGCGTACTCGCCAGCGTTAAGGGGTTCGTCTCCGAACGAAAAGGGTGCAATGACAGGAGGAACTTGAGGGTAACAGAAAGGGGAGAGAAAAGGACAAAAGAAGTTGAGAACATAAGATTTTTCATACCCGATACCAGCAAAGCCGCGGTATACTCGGCACTAGCAGCGGCATTCCGCGCGATACAAGTGTAGTCGCCGGAATGTGCTGCTGATACCGAGTCAATACTTAGAACACTAATACGGGAGCCAATTTTGGAAGTAAGGATATCGGAGGAGCTGTGGATGGTTTTCCCTTGAAAACTCCATTCAAAGGTTAAAGGTAGATCTCCTTCAGAAACTGCACATTGGACCGTGGCTAGATCCCCAGAACTTAGGGCAGAATCGCTGAAAGTGAAGGGCTGGATCCTGGGGACAACTAAGCACAAAACAAGACGTTTGATACGGTTACGGGGTTTGGTTTTTCTTTCTTTCGACTGTAGGTTGCCGAGCGTCTCTTAGACAGATGAATGTGACACCAGAGTGTCGTGCAGGGAAATGAAACTAACCGTTAACTGCTAAATGGGCGGTAAAGTTACTGGTGCCAGCAGCGTTCTTGGCACTGCATGTGTAACTGCCCGTATGAGCTGCAGCGACGGAATCAATAATGAGTAAACTCGAGCGCTGACCAGCTTTCATGGTCGAAACACCCATACGCGAAGAGTGTTCTTGACCGTGGAAAGTCCACGTGATATCAAGCGGCGTATCACCTTCGCTTACCATGCACTGAATCTGTGCTGGTATTCCTGCTGTAAAATGTTCTTCCCCAAAAGTGAAGGGGACGATTTTGGGAGGTACTGAAATTTAAAGCCGATACATCATAATCAAAACTTATGAAGATTGAACTATCGAATTTGTAGGAATAACAGGGTTCTCCGAGCGTCTCTCACTGGTACGTTAAGTTTTACGACCGTATAAGTTAACAAGAGTGTTTATACCATTCACTTGTAACATAGCATTGTAGTTTTGGACTCCCGCCAGATTCTTAGCGGTACAAGTATAACTGCCACTGTGGATTGCAGCTACCGAGTCAATCAACAGTACGCTCAATCTTTCCCCGATTTTGGTGGTAGTTATGCCCATACGCGAAGGCTGTTCTTGACCGTGGAAAGACCACGCGATTTCCAACGGTGCATCGCCTTCGAATACCATGCACTGTATTTGTGCTGGTATTCCTGCTGTAAAAGGTTCCTCCCCGAAACCGAAGGGAACGATTTTGGGTGGTACTGAAATAAGACCGACGGAATGAGAACGAAAGGTTTAAAAGAACGGATTCTGCTGAATTTGAATTCGAAGCCTGAAGAATCTGAATTTTACCGAGCGTCTCTCTTTCTTAAAATTTAACACCAATGCAAACATATGTTACCATCAACTTGTAATATGGCAGTGTAGTTGTGGACTCCTGCAAGATTCTTTGCAGTGCAAGTATAACTACCACTATGGGCGGCCGCTACCGAGTCAATTGACAATACACTAGATCTTTGCCCCACTTTCGTGGTAGTTACTCCCATACGCGAGGAGTGTTCTTTACCGTGGAAAGTCCACGTGATATCCAAAGGTGTGTCTCCTTCGAACACCATACACTGAATCTGTGCTGGTACGCCTGCGGTGAAAGGTACTTCCCCGAAATTGAAGGGCAAGATTTTGGGTGGTACTGGAATAAAACCGGACGAATCATTCCACATTAACTTTAAGGTTCAAAATTGGTCGCAGAATTTCGAAGGCCAAAGAGTTGTTTGTCGAGCGTCTCCCTTTGTATCATCTTAAAACTGGACAGAGCAAAAATTGGTACCGTTAACTTGTAAAACAGCCGTGTAATTTTGGATTCCGGCGCGATTCTTGGCAGTACAAGTATAACTGCCGCTATGGGCTGCCGCTACCGAGTCAATCGACAATACACTAGAGCGCTGACCAACTTTCGTGGTAGTTACCCCCATACGCGAGGAGTGCTCTTGACCATGGAAAGTCCAAGTAATGTCTAAAGGTATATCCCCTTCCGTGGCTATACACTGAATTTGCGCCGTAACTCCAGACGTATACTCTTCATCCCCAAACGTGAAAGGAATGATTTTGGGAGGTACTATAACGCAAAGAGAAATTTTCCTTTCAACATGTTTTCCCCTTTTTAATGTAAACAAACGAGTTAGCCGAGCGTATCTCCCTGATAAAAAAGACCACATCAAGGTTTTTTTTACCATTAACTAGTAAAGTCGCTGTGTAATTCTGTGTGCCTGCAGGGTTTTTGGCAGTGCACGTGTAGTTACCACTATGGCCTGCAGCCACGCCATCTATTGACAGCACGCTGGAGCGCTGGCCAAGTTTAGTAGTAGAAATGCCCATACGTGAAGAATGCTTTTCGCCATGAAAGGCCCAAGTAATGTCCAAGGGCATGTCACCCTCGATAACCATGCATTGAATCTGAGCCGGTACGCCCGACATGTACTCTTCATCCCCAAACGAAAAGGGTCTGATCTTGGGCGGTACTGAAAAAAAGTATCAATCGTACTAGTCTTTTTCACCAGCTTCGGAAAACATGATTTCGCCCAAGGTTTATAGCCGAGTGTCTCTCCTTGTCAACTACGGTTCAACAAGTCACGGTGGATTTTTTTTTTACCATTTACTAACAAGGCTGCAGTGTAATTCTGATTTCCTGCAGCATTTTTGGCGGTGCAAGTGTAATTGCCGCTATGGCCTGCAGCAACGGAATCAATTGCTAGCACACTGGAGCGCTGGCCAAGTTTCGTAGTAGTAATGCCCATTTGCGAGAAATGCTTTTGACCATGGAAGGTCCAAGTTATGTCCAAGGGTAAGTCACCCTCCGTAACCATGCACTGTAACTGAGCGGGAACCCCAGATGTATACTCGTCGTCGCCAAATGTAAAAGGAATGATCTTGGGTGGTACTAAAACAAAAGCAATTTCCCAACTTTACATTTGTCTGCAAACCTACTATTGACCGAAGTTTCATGGATCCGAGTGTCTCTCCGAGTACTTAATTTTATTTTCTAAAGAGAAGCAATAACGTTCTTGGGAATAATGTTTTACCATCCACTAGCAACGTCGCGGTGTAGTTTTGTGTACCAGCCGCGTTCTTCGCTGTGCAAGTAAAACTGCCACTGTGCGCTGCGGCCACAGAATCAATTGACAAAACACTCGATCTCTGGCCAAGTTTGGTCGTACTAATGCCCATACGCGAGGAATGCTCTTGACCATGGAAAGTCCAGGTAATATCAAGCGGCGTATCACCCTCTCCTACGATGCAATTGATTTGCGCAGGCAACCCTGAACTGTACCGCTCCTCTCCGAACGAAAACGGTAGAATACGCGGAGGAACTGCGTCAAAAGACACCACATTTTTTTCGATTTTAGCTTTACTTTCTTTCGCAGTTAGGAATGCCGAGCGTCTTTTCGGGGCCACCAAATTAAAGTACCAGGGATTGAAACAAATGGCGCTTTTCTCATTATTTACCGAACACCAAAAGCGTGGCTGTGTGATTTTGAATTCCCGCCGCGTTTTTGGCAATACAAGTGTAGTCGCCGCTGTGTGCTGCGGCTACCGCGTCGATCGACAAAACACTCGACCTCTGACCCACTTTTACAGTAGATATGCCCATACGGGAAGAGTGTTCCTGGCCATGGAAAGTCCAGCTAATATCTAACGGTGTGTCGCCCTCTGCGACGATACACTGGACCTGCGCTGGAATGCCCGATGTGTAATGTTCATCGCCAAACTCGAAGGGCACGACCCGCGGAGGAACTGTGTTATTTATAATTTTACACTTAATGAATGTTAAATTATCTCTACATGTATCTTTTGAAGTCCCCTATCGAGTAGTTGCCGAGAGTCACTTGATTCTATTTTTAGTTTTTTTTTTTTTTTTTAGTGGTGACAATAAGTTTACCGTAAACTAACAACGTGGCAGTGTGGTTAAAGGTACCAGCAGCATTCCGGGCGCTACACGTATAATTGCCACTGTGGGCCGCGGCTACCGAGTCAATAAACAGTGTACTGGAGCGTTGACCCATTTTGGTGGTAGTAACGCCCATTCGCGATGAATGTTCTTGGCCGTGGAAAGTCCACGTCACATCTAAGGGAGTATCGCCTTCGGCAACAATGCAGTTCAACTGCGCAGGCACCCCCGAGCTATAATGCTCTTCGCCGAAAGTAAACGGCACAATACGAGGAGGTACTGGGAAGTTGGTACCGCAAAATGAGTATGCATGTTTAAAATTCAATAAAAAACGAGAAAAAGAAGTTTGCCGAGCATCTAACCCCTTGTCTGCACTTTAAAAAACTCGTAAGACCCGAAGTAGAGTTTCGAAAATTTTACCGTATACTTGTAACGCAGTCGTGAAACTGTCTTGACCAGCGGTATTCTTGGCAATGCACGTATAATTGATATTATGGACATCTGCTACCGCGTCAAGAAACAAAAAGCTAGATCTCTGACCCATCTTGGTGGTCGTGATGCCCATTCTGGAGGAATATTCCTGGCCGTTGAAGACCCAGCTAATATCTAATGGTGTATCGCCGTCGGCGACGATACACGTAACCTGTGCTGGTACTCCGGAGCTTAACGGCTCGTCGCCAAACGAGAAAGGTACTATGCGTGGTAGAACTTTGGTGCCGGAAATAGCAATACACCCCGAAGAGAAAAATATAAGCACAAAGAACGGTGAATTCAAATTGCCGAGCGTTGTGGGAGAAAGAATGGTAACACGGGTACACAATTAAAATAGGGTTCCGAAAAAAAAAGCGAAAACGGTTGGAACTTGAAGTGTGTGGAACAAGCGCAAAGGTACCGTAAACGGTCAGTACCGCCGAATGGTTGGTTGCGCCCGCGGCATTGCGCGCAATACAGGCGTATTCACCGTCTTGCTCATGGGTGAGCGATTCCAAAGTGAGTAAGTGAGTGCGAGTACCCATTTGAACGATACCCACTCTTTCTTTGGACGTAAGCGGGCGTCCGTTCCAAGTCCAGCTGACATAGACAGGATCATCTCCCCTTGCAATGTAGCAACTCAGCTGAATGCTATCGCCGGCGTAAACCGGGTCGTCCAGTGAAAAGGGTTTAATGGTGGGTGGGACTGTAAATAGTCAATTCAGAAAGACCTACTACTCTCAACAGGGTGTTTTTTTAGCAAGGAAGGGGGAAATCGCATTCAATTTTTAAAAAAAATACCTTGAGGTATACAGTCGTTTCAAATAAAAGCCACAGAAAAGATTCATGCGCGCTGCGCAATAAAAAAAATAAATAAAAGAAGAACGAAAAAAAGCTCTCACACGCACTCGTTTGGCACACACACGTTCGCTTCGTAATTAACTTATATATCTTTGTCACCTTGCTACGCGTACCATGAACTATCAACTCCGCCGTATGCGTGGCTCTTCCTGCCAAGTTACGCACGTGGCACATGTACGTGCCGCTATGACGATTGGCCACGCCCTGAATGCTTAAAATACTGGCTCGCGTGCCCAGTTGACTCACGGTTAAACCATCGCCCGAGGCGGTAACTTCGCGACCGTGGAAACTCCACGTAATATTCAGGGGTTCGTCGCCCCTGGAAACCATGCAAGGCAACTGTACCGTAGCGCCCTCAAAGACGGATTCCGTCCCTGTCCCAAACGGCATGATTTCGGGCGACTCTAACACCCTCGACGGAAGGGGGGAGAAATGAGAATTTGGGGAGGAAAAGAGATTTTACACTCGAGCTGAATTTGAGCGACAAAGGTTTCAGGCTTCCTTTTAAGCTAAATGCAACCAAACAAGGTTAAGGGCTGAACCTATACTCAAAAGGTTTCTGGTCAGAGCCGAGCCGAGGGTGTTAAGTTCATATTTCCCCCTCCAAATGATAACAACAATAATATCTAATGAACTGAAGGAAAAATAAGCCACGAAAGAGCATTCTTAGCAAAAAACTGCACAAAAAGTACCCTGGATTTGCAATTCCGTGCTCACCGTCCGTTGGCCAGCAGCGTTTTCAGCCACACAGGCATATAACCCGCTATGTTCAGCACTTAAAGTGTCGATACTTAATATCGTGCTTCGACTACCAGCTCGGAGGACGGTAAAACCATCAACTTCATTAACGGAATCACTGTTACGCTTCCAAGTCAAGCGGAGCGGTAAATCCCCATCCGAAGCAAAACACATCGCTTGAATAGATTTGCCCGCCATGGGCGTTCCCTCAAATGCAAAGGGTAATAGTAGCGGAGGGACTACAGGTTCAAATTTCGGTGACATTGTAAGACCTTGTTTACCCCGTTTTAGCTAACTTGTATCGTTTTGGATACTTGCTGAGAATCATTCATGATTAAACACAGTCATCATTGACAAATTGACCCATCGTGGAATTTGTTGGGGAAGAATAGAAAATGGTCGACTTACCCATTACTTGAACTTCCAAGCTGCCTTTGGCCGAGTATCCTTGCGCGTTCTTGGCCATGCACGTATAGGTACCTTGGTCCAAAGCACGTTGCACGTTTTCGATAATCAATGTACCGTTCGGGAACACTTGCTGACGACGATTGACAGGCAATACACGACCACCTTGACACATTGATCGATAACGGAACTGATCACTTGAGAAAAAAAAGAACTTACCTCTTTCCCAGCTAATGGAGTCGATCGGGTATCCAGCTACAGGGCAAGTTACCATCATGTTCTCGCCAGCTACGACAGCTAGTTTATCCATGGAACGAACGAAAGGCATGCCGTACACGTTCAAACGAGCTGCATGGTCCGCAGTGCCGACTTTGGAAGTTGCTACACACTTGTATACGCCGCCATCATTGGTATGGACAGCCGTCATGTTTAGGAAGGAAACCACTTCATTGCTCAGCATGAGAAATTGACCAATCTGCAACCTGAACGCAACATTTTTTATAGCTCGAGAGCTTACCCAGACTTGTACGTCGTCAAAAAGTAAAACTGTTTTGGTTTTACCAGCGCTTATTTACTTTACCCCCATCATGCTAAATACTAACCCGGGAATGGACAGTATGCGTGGCATTCACAGTGCAGAAGTTTTCGCGTGTGACTCTTTCCATTGCATTTTGCAGAGGGTTAGGTGGCTTAATGTTTGATTGACTTATTTTGATTATCAGTTGCTGAAGAGGAGCGCGTTATTTTAGTTTTGTGTCAGCATCCTTGACTCGTTCGCATGCTATGAATCGCGATTAACCCACGAAACCCGCTACAATATGCAGGTTCCTGGGTTACTGTTTAGCATGGGGGGTAAACTAATGGCGTTTTCCATTGGGAACCCTGGTGCAGCACTTTTTGCCCTGAATGCCACAAATTCACTGTTGCGCAACAGTGAATTTGTGGCATTCAGGGCAAAAAGTGCTGCACCAGGGTTCCCAATAGAAAACGCCATAAAGAAGCGCCGTTTTACCTGTCGGAAGTGGCAACTTTCTTGCCGTCAAGCTCCCAGGAAATGTCTGGAGTGGGGTTTCCAGTAGCCGCACACTTGAGTGAAACAGAAGGACCAGGCTGGAGCGTTCGCTCAGTAAACGTAGAGGTAAATTCGGGTGGATCAACTATGTGAAGATTTAAGACGGGGTTTGGAGACAAGCCTAAAAAAAGAACTTACAGCGGCCACCAAGTTTGAGTTCGGCTGTAGATTGCGCGCTTTCTTGGTCGTTGCGGACAAAGCATTGATACATGCCACGGTCATCTCGACGGACGGCGTCGATGCGTAGAGTAGAGTCGGCGTGGTTGATGGGAGTCCCGTCCTTGAGCCAAGAGATGCTTTTGATGGGGTTGCCTTCGACATTACAGGTCAACGTAGCTGGACGGGCGAAATCGACCGTTTGAACTTGCGGTTCAATGGCGGCAGACAAGGGAGCTATTGGGACAATTGTTTCATGATTTTTAGGTCCAATTTGTAGCTGAGTAAAGAGTTACCTGTGACTGTTAGCACCGTTTCTACGCTTTCTCCGCCCACTGAATTGTTGACGACGCAAAGATATTTACCCGAATCTTCAACTTTGGCTTCGCGAATGATCAAAGTGCCACTGACTTGCTTGACGCGTTCGTCTAATTTGACGGGTTGCTTGGTTGTACTGCCTTCCACAAACTTGTACCACCTGAAAGGAAATATAGACAACCCCTTTTTCAATTACCCGGAATAACGTTGGTCATTGAAATATAAGAGAAAGATAAAAAAATGGAAGCCTGACACAACAGTCGATGGACACCTAAACTGTGGTAGGTACGTACCACGTGGTAACTTACTAACCTAAACGATGGAATAGGGTACCCTTGGCATTGACACAAGACTGCAAAAGCGGAACCTCGATTCTCAGTTTGGTCGTGTAGACGGTCGCCAGACAATTTGGGACTCACGCTGCCCGTAGGTTCTGCAATGTCAAGTTAAGACCTACATCACTATACCTGGCTAAAATTGCTCAAGCCCTGAATGTTGGGATAGGAACAACTTCAAAACATTCCTTAGAAGTTTCGCGGTTCACCCTAACTTCCTACCTGAAGGCTGGAACGGGATATCCTTGGACTTGACAGAGAATGGAATACCCGGACCCTGCAATTGCTTCCAATTCGTGCAACCTGCCACCAGACACTTTCGGACGGACACTCTGTTGGGGTTCTAAAGAAGAAAAGGGAACTGCTCAGCCCTAAATTACTGCGGGACAAGTAAAAAAAAAAAATCCAGTTCGTGACACTAGCAAGTGTTTATGGCCTGAATGTTCCGACACGGTTCACGGTACCCCTACAACACTCTTCGCTTTCGTCCACTACTTTCCTCCAACTATCTTTTTACCCTCTGAACCTCCTTTTAATTAGCTAGCGAGTTCAATTAAGCTTTTTCTCTGGAATGACTGGCGATTCTGCGTACCTGAACTTTGGTACTGGGAAGCCCTGGCTTTGACACAAGACGGCGGTAGATTTCCCATGGACAATACCCACTTCCGGTACCCGCAGTCCAGCTCCTCGCGGTGCCGTACTACTCGTGGGTTCTGCAAGGGAATTACGTTGTGAATTGTCCTTCGAATCGCTAGCTGTTTTGGGTGCCTGAATGTTGGTTGCCCTTCTTAAACTCTATTAACTAATATGAAAAGATCCTCGTGTAAGGCTCCTGTATACTTTAGCTCGGTATAGCCAGTTAGCATGGGGAATTTCCGAACAACTTTTCGTTAAAACCAGCACACTTCATGAAAAAAATTCTTTGACAGTAAGCTTGAGCAAACTAACAGATAGTGCACAACCAATCCCCCTTTTCCAATTAATGAATAAATCACTAACACGCAAATGAAGTTTGCAATATGTGATCGTTGCCTAAAAATATGTCCTTTGATTGTGCACTAGCTGCTAGAAAAATAAAGCTTTTGTTTTGTTCTAAATTGCTTTCAAATCTGAAAAGCATGTATGAGAAATCTGGTCCGAAGGTTTTACAACTTGATTTGGGACATTGTGCTGCTACACTACGGCACATTGTGATGACAAACTGCACTTTTCAGTAGCGAAACAAGCGTAGAAACTTTGCCGGTGACTAGCAATATGTTTCTTTCTTTCTTTCGCAAGGCTTTAGCAAAACAATAACAAACGACTGCGTGCTATGAATCGCGATTAACCCACGAAACCCGCTACAATTTGCAGGTTCCTGGGTTACTGTTTAGCATGGGGGGGAAGTAAAGAAGGTATGTAAAGAAGCGCCGTTTTAGCAAATAAAAACAAACTGTGACTGTTTGCATCACTAAGCGAAGGTATACGGGAGCCCATCAGAAGAGTGACAGTCCTATCCTAATTTTGCTTTTATAGGTCTCAAACAATATGGACTGTAAAGTGGAAACCTACTATCGTAGTACCTGGTTAAGGGCGGCGGATTGCCTTGTGCCTTGCATTCCAAGTTGTGGGCTTGACCTCGCAAAGCTGTGCGGAAGAGTTTGGGTTCGGAACCTATGCGAGGTCCAACTCCGCCAGTAGGCTCTAGTGACATCAGGTAAGGATTTAAAGGGGGAGTCAAGTGCAAAAAAAAAAATATGTTATAGAGGAGACCAAAATAAGTGTTCTGGCTGAAGAACCCCTATGTCAATTATGCATATTAACCGAGTAATTAATTATTTAGTGGTTTTAGCCTCGCCCCTCCGGCCAAGATTCAAATTTCCCTATCCTTATAACACGGGGGGACAGTTGGCAGGAGACCTAGCGCCTTTACCTATTTGCGCATTCAAAATCGGACCTTCTATTCATAGGGACGTCACCATTACCTTTCTTTTGAATGCTCAACCAGTTTTTTTCACCGTTTGGTTACTTCACAAACTTAATAAAAAAAAAAAAACTTTTTCTTCGCGCCATCGCGCGATCGCCGTCCTGCCGGGCCGAGACCCGCGCCTAAGAGCCTTTGGGCAAGTTTCGGGTCGGCTTCGTAGTCGAGAGCCCATCCCCCGTGACTATAGCCCTTTTCCAATGAGGGAACAACTGTGCTGTGCAACTGTTGTGCGAGGAACAGCCTGTTCCAGCGACGTTGTTCGTGGTTCTGTGCAGAGTTGTGTTCCAGTGAGGGAACAACTGTGCTGTGCGTCCAGTCTTGCTTCCAATCGCAGGAACAGAAAAAAAGTTGTTCGCAAAAATTCGTCGACTTGTGCCGCACAATCGTGTTCCAATGACGCACAATGTAAACAAACGTCGCGGCACAGGCACAATTGTTCTTTCATTGGAAAAGGGCTTATAGGACCGCACGAGGCGGTTTTGACTATGCGGGTAACGCTTCCTGCATGGCGTTCAGCGGAGCCCGCAAGTCATGGCGCGAAGAAAAAGTATTTTTTTTGTGATTAAGTTTGTGAAGTAACCAAAAGGTGAAAAAAAATTGTTGAGCATTCAAAAGAAAGGTAATGGTGACGTCCCTATGAATAGAAGGTCCGATTTTGAATGCGCAAATAGGTAAAGGCGCTAGGTCTCCGGCCAACTGTCCCCCCGTGTTATAAGGATAGGGAAATTTGAATCTTGGCCGGAGGGGCGGGGCTAAAACCACTAAATAATTAATTACTCGGTTAATATGCATAATTGACATAGGGCTCTTCAGCCAGAACACTTATTTTGGTCTCCTCTATAACATATTTTTTTTTTTTGCACTTGACTCCCCCTTTAAAAAAGAATCGAGCTAAGGATGGATCTTTTGAATGCAGGGACAGAGTGTACCCTATGCTGCACGAATGGATAACAAAAACAAGCGAAAACCAAGCATACACAGAAGCTGGTGTGGGTAAAAAGTGGAAGGGACACTGAATAGAAAATGCAAAAATGCGGTCCCGACCTCATAGCAGGCGCTGGATAGCCTTGCGCTTCGCACAACAATGCTACTGGACGCTGGCTCCATGCATTCCGCTTATTGAGGCCGTCGCCGGTGATTTGTGGGGTCGTCCTACCACTTGGCTCTGTTGGGATTGAAGAGCAAGCGTTAATAACAGTTTTTTTTCTTTTCACTATCCCTGCTTTTAACTCTTTACGTTTGAAAAACGAATTTCTTTACAGAAAAAAAGGCCTAGCAAAGCTCTTTGATATACCTGAAAGCAGGCACAGGGTAACCGGTCGCATCACAAGTAAGAAAGGCTGCCAGAGCTTTGCGTACTTCTAGCACCAAACTGCCTTCAATTTTGCGACCAGCTGCTCTAGGAGGAACATTGTTGGTCGGCTCTAAAGTCATACAACAATAAGAAAAACCGATAAGAGCGGGTATTTCTCACGGTTTGAATCGCTTACCCGAAAACGGGAGCTGGGTACCCCATTGCTGCACACGTTAATACAACAGGTAGCTTTCTAACTGCTGTGAGCAGTTCGCCCCCTGCAAACTTCTTGCCTGGTACCCGCGGAGGTACGTTGTTTTGAGGTTCTGGTGGCGGACAGGTAAAAAAAAAGCAAGGAGTTTTATTACACCAAAATTTACTTTTTCTTTATTTTCTGTTATTAGAGAACGCGGAATAAGGGGAAAAAAGAGCGCACCTGATACTTGGGATAGGGTAAGCCTGTGCTGCGCAAGTCAAGGAAACCTTGGAGAAGCTGGTAGTTCTAATGAGGAGGATAGCTCCTTGCACTCTCGGCGCAACATTACCAACAGGCTCTGCGCCAAAGAAACAAGAAAAAGAGAAATACTTAGCAAACTGATTCATAAAATAAAGAAAATAAAGAAAATAATCCCAACATAAATTAAATACATCTGTCCCTATTATGATACACGGAGTATACCTTATGGTAGGTGGGGGGTGGGATTGGGCGACGCAGCTCAACTCCAATGCGTGTTTCACTCTGGCCAGTACCAGCAGTGCGCCTACTGTTTTCACAGATTGGACCCTGGGCGCCACGTTATTCACCGGTTCTACAGAAGAATCGACAGATGTGCATGAAACATACATCTTTTAGCTTGTCTACATGAAAGTGCAGGCGGCCTAAATTCGGCGATAGGTGTATACCCTTGCATGGTTGCGGGAACGGATGGGATAAAATAATAAAAAAGGTATTGCTACCTGACGATGGGCGGAGGGTGAGCCTGGACCACGCATTGCAACAAGCTGAATGATTCTTTCAATCTTGTCATTACAATGAGACCGCCCACGCCTTGAGCTGTTTGCAGTTTAGGAGCAACGTTGCCCAAAGGTTCTACTCGAAAAAATAAAAAATACAATACCTAGCTTGAATAGCGAGACAGTGTACCCCCTTCGCAAAACTTCGAGACTTTCTTTTAGAGTAAGCGCATTTGGGTTTGAAAGTCATACATTTAGGAAATAAAACAGCCTCTAGTACCTTGTCATTGGTAATGGGTACGCCTGTGCCGCACAGAGTAATGCTACCACGGACTTGGCTCGAGTCAATACCAAAAGTCCTACAACACTCTGGGCCATCTGTAGCCGAGGAGGTGCTCTTCCGACAGGTTCTAAGAAAGGCACGCAAAAGAGCAAAGAAAAAGAAAAGTTGGATACAGCTGCTAACGCACCTTATAGTTGGGACGGGGTACGCTTGCGCCGAGCAAATTAAGGCGGTAGAGCACTTGAGACAGACGTGGTACAGAAAATTGCCCACGTTTTGCAACTTTTGGATCTGTGGCGCGACATTGCTGACTGGTTCTGATGCACGCAAAGAAAAACAAGGATCAGCGAATCACCAAAACCCGCGAATCGAATGAACCGCGTCCCTGAAAGGTGTACTGTGCAGTATAATACAGTACAGTCACTGCGTGGAACAAGATTTGGCTACCTGAAGTTGGGTTTGGGTTGACCTTGAGCTTCGCAAAGCAAGGCGACCTTGCTTATCGCTTGGGTTTGTACCACGTCGGATTTACTCCGCGGAGGCAAACGAGGTGGAACACTGCCTACCGGCTCTACACGGGACAAGTGGAAAACCAGAGCACTACCGTTAGTCAAGCACGTAAGGAAATTGCTGACGCCTCAATGTTGGTCAAGGGTACTTATGGCCACGGTAACGGTATATCGGTCTACACGGTACCAGTACCTGAAACTCGGTGGCGGCGATGCTTGAGCCCCACAAAGCAGAGTAAGAGCTTCGCCCCGGCGCTTCCTGAACCCTTCAGTCACAGAATCGCGTGTCAATCTGGGTGGAGTGCTACTAACAGGTTCTGAAAGAGACCACATGTCAAGGTTTCAGTTACGAGGGGAATCGGAAATCTATTAGTCCGATCCGTCATGTCAGGGTTAGGGATACCCGCGTGGCCTGAAATTTCCAGTTCGAGGTCAAAATTTTACCTGACAGTAGGTACCGGGAACGCTTGAGCCCCGCAAAACAGAGTTACGGGTTCTTTCACGGGCTTTTTAAACAACTCTGACGCGGAATCTCGTGTCATTCTAGGAGTAGTACTGGACACAGGTTCTATATACGTAGGACATTTTAAGAATTTCACCAGACCATTTAGTATTGTTGATTTTTCAGCTCAGCCTGCCTGGATAGAGTACCCCTATTCGACCGGGAACTTGGGCAAAGAGCTCCCCACCGATGCTAATGAAAGTACGTACTGTACATATAACAAGTCGCGTGTGCAAGAGACTAGTAAATTAGGGAAAATGGCGCAGTTAGTACTACAATAGACGGGGGTAATCGAAAGTCTATTCGTCCGATCCGTCATGTCAGGGTTAGGTATGCCCGCGTGGCCTGAAATTCCCAGTCGAGGTCAAAGTTTTACCTGAAGGTAGGTACCGGAAATGCTTGAGCCCCGCAAAACAAGGTTACGGGTTCTTTTACGGGCTTTTTGAAAAGCTCTAACGCGGAATCTCGAGTCATTCTAGGGGCAGTACTGGACACAGGTTCTATATAGGTACGACATTTTAAGCATTTCACCAGATCGTTTTTTTTAGCTCAGCTTGTCTGGATAGAGTACCCCTATATTCCTAGACCACAAGTCTGATCTTGTTGGAGCAATACCTAAAGTCGGGAACGGGGAATCCTTGGGCCTGGCATAGCAACGTTACGG
The DNA here is from genome assembly GCA_022832235.1 of Lepidurus couesii. NCBI lineage: Eukaryota > Metazoa > Arthropoda > Branchiopoda > Notostraca > Triopsidae > Lepidurus > Lepidurus couesii. The sequence continues at coordinate 61,889 of JAGJRP010000617.1, forward strand.
TACCGCCTCGCTTCTTATCCATGCTAGCAATCTTGGATTCAACCGGGAACTTGGGCAAGGAGCTCCCCACCGGTTCTAACGAAAGAGTACGGTTCATATAACAAGTCGCGTGTGCCAGAGACGAGTACGATTGAGACAGCGGAAAATGGCGCAGTTAGTTGGCAAGGATTCACAAAAAAAGTAACGCAGGAAACGGACTTGCAAGCCCCAGTATTGCTACAGATCCAAGTCGGTTTCCTGCGTTACCTTTGTATTCGCCCAGACAATTAGAACCCGAGAATCACCTGAATTTAGGGATAGGATAACCCTGTGCTTGACAGAGAAGGGCAAAAGAAGCTCTGGAGGTCTTTTCCAGCATTCCGCCTTTGACTTCATGGGGAAACCGCGGGCGGACACTGCCTACTGGCTCTATAGTCCCACACAGAAACACGCATCAAATAGCAACGAGAAAAATAAGGGCAATAATACCTGAATATAGGGACAGGGTAACCCTGCGCCTGGCAAACTAGGGCTAATGGGTGTCGTGAAGCCTTTTCTACCCTAACGACTTCGGCATCTGTTGCTAGCTTGGGACGGGCGCTTCCCATGGGTTCTGTTTATAGACACACGGAAGCTATTTCAACACAATGGACACTTCTCGCAAGAACTGCTGAGATGGAGTACCCCGTTTCTGACACTTTAAGAGCTTAATTATCTGCTATTATACCGAAAAAAATTGATCCTGTGTACCTGAAAGTGGGTACCGGGAATGCTTGCGCCTGGCAAAGCAGAGCGAAACGAGTACCGGCAGTTTGGGACAAAGACGTGGAAGTGGTCGCAGACGGAAAACGCGGAGAGACACCTCCGGTGGGTTCTGCGAATCAGGGGGGAAGAAAAGAGGGTACAGTGACTTTCATTACCTGAAGGTAGGGACGGGGTACCCTTGCGCCTGACACAACAAAACGCCAGCTACTCCAGATACTTTTTCTATACTGCCACTTTTCAGTTCGCTTGAAAACCTAGGGCGAGTACTGCTCATGGGTTCTGGAGAACAAATAGGAAATAGAAAGTAAAACCGAAAAAAAATGTGCTTGAAAATTTGGTCGCGGACTCATGTAACATCAAGGCACAAGTTTTTACAAGGCAGTACCTGAACGTAGGTTTCGGGTATCCCTGAGCTTGGCACAGCAACGCAAGAGAAGCCATGGCTGTGCGCTTCATGGAAGTAGTTTCGCTATCGGGTGGAAATCGTGGTACCGCGCTACCCACAGGTTCTGTAACCATTCAGAGTGTGGAAAAGTACTATAAGAAGCTTTCCTTTGGGAGAAGATCGCTAAAGCTAGAGAGGCATCGTAAGACCACTGCCTCACCTGAATGTCGGTTTGGGGTACCCTTGCGCCACGCAAAGTAATGCGAAACTGGCGCGAGCCGTTTTTTCCAAGGTAGTGCTCTTTACATCGTTCGGAAGTCGAGGACCTGCGCTACCAACCGGTTCTACAAAAAAAGGGAAATCCCAGAACTCCATCAGCTAACTGCTTGAAAGCTCACGTGAATGCGTCTAGGGTACCCCATCACTGGCCAAGTATTGCAAGTATTGACTTTTATGTATTGACTGACAGCAGTTTTGCAGACCAAGACCAAGAAAAGGTATGGTCGCTCTCAAGAAATGGAAACTTAGGATGCCGGCACCTCTTACCTGAAAGTAGGCAGAGGGTAGCCTTGGCCTTCGCACAGTAGCGACAAGGACCTGCCGATTGGTTTTTCATGGACGTAAAACTTGGCTGAGGGAGCCACTCTGGGAGCGCCTCCACTCACGGGTTCTGAAATTAAGGTAAAACAGTGGAACTGACAAGATTTTCACGGAAAGGAATCTAACTTTGACTGAACGCGCTGGGACGGGGTAGAGCCCTGTACTGGACCCGTGATTTGAAACGCGACCCTTCATGATTCTACTGGATTGGTGATTTTACTGTTCAGGATGCGGGATGTTTTTAAAGATAACCTTCTCACCTGAACGAAGGCAACGGGAAGCCTTGTCCCTCACACAGGAGCGATACAGAATGGCCACTAATCTTCTCCGCAAAATACACCTTGGTAGCGACCTTGGGGCTGCCGCTACTTAGTGGTTCTGCGTATCAGAAAGTGAAAAACAAGGGAGAAACCATTCAGGATGGAGAAGCTAGTAACTTGAAGGTTGCGAAGGGTTTCGCCCTGCCTGCACTGGACTATCGATACCTGACCACGACCACAAAACCCTGAGCTGAAATAGATACCACTCCGGGGGTGGTACACAAGGAGCGTCCTCCTTACCTGAACGTAGGTAACGGGTAGGCTTGACCCTCACACAACAAAGCTACGGCGTGGTACTTGGATTTATGAAGATTGTAGACATTGTTCGCCACTCGGGGCGCAGCGCTGCTTAAAGGGTCTGCGAAACACAAGTCAATCCAGCGAGCGGGGTATTAACTTGTGGTAATTTTTAGGTACCCGAGTATTTTGGGCATATTTCTTTGCGTTACAAAAAAGGGTCAGCAGTAAGAGGTAGAGGAATTTTTCTCTCAGACAACCGGCAGAGACCCACTTACCTGAAAGCTGGTACGGGGTATCCCTGAGCTTCGCACAGTAATGCGAAGCTGTCTCTGGCTGCTGATTGGTTCTGATATTGGGGTTTGAGAGAGGAGGAACGCGCGGAACAAACAAGAGGAAAACAAACAAATATAGCCCGCATATTAGGAAAGAAATATGCGTCTTTTACTCATTTCTGATTTGAATGTGCTTTTTCTATCTTTTTTTTACTGTAATTATAGTTTAAAACTGGGACTCCGCGGTGCAGCAGGGGTACCCTATCCCAACATTCAGGCCACCAACACACAACATATATAGCACACATTTAATGTCGCATGCACAATTTGAAAATCAAAATTTTTTACTTTTAATCTCTTTATTTTTTTAAAAAACGCGTGTTCAAATACGTTTCGTGAAAAACATGTTTATCGTTGAAATTAATTTTGAATTAAGCTTAAATTTTCAAAAAATATTGCGAAAACTTACAAAATAAACAAACGAAGCTTGAAAACACTTACCGGTGATGACCAAACGACCGGCAGTAGCACTCAGACGGGTTTCGCCAGTGAGACGATGTTTGGTGCGGCAACGGTAAGATTTGTAACCGTCTTCGGGTCCCACATCACGAATGTGGAGTTCCCCAGAAGGCAATACCAAATATTTGCCATCTAATGACACAGAAAATAAACCATTAGCATCTCATCGAACGCAGGAGGGGAAAAATAAATACGTATCGGGTCCCTAGCTACCCTAACCAATAAGCTACCACACGCCGAAGAAGAAAAACAAGTAATCAATCAATTAACATTTCAACAATACAGTATTTCCCTAACTAGGCTATACTGAAATCGTTCTAGCAATCCTAAGCTCTCTCCATGCACGTTTAAATGACGTTTAATACAACACATTCAATTAGTTCGGTACTCCGGGGAATCTGAAAGAAACACTATTAAGCATTGAAGTAACCGGTCCAGGTTCCTGAAAGCAAATTTTTTAAAAAAGCCACAACTAAGACTCCTGTAGGGAGAAAATCATTAGCTCACACGGTCCGGCGATGAAGACTTCTAAAAATGTCCAAGTTTAAAAGAACACAACTTGCCCTACTATACAAAATAATAACTCGAACTATGCAACGGAGAAGAGACTGAAGGGGCTGTGTGTACCGAAGGCGGTTGAAGGCACGATTTCTCGGAAATCGTCTTCAATCCAGGCCATGACTACCGCAAAATCGCTCACAAAACTGGGAATGTGACATTTGATGATGGCCGTATTCCCTCGCAGCACGTACTCATCCATTACATTCACTTCGTATTTCTGACCGACCACTAAAAGAAAGTAAAACAGCATGGCAAAATAAAAGATCGGGAAATCTATTCAAAGTGTACCCGTCTATCCCCTTAAGAATGCAAAAAAAAAAAAGTACCCAAGAAAGTGTCCGTTGCCGTTGTTCATTCTCATATATCTGTCTCTCAGTTGTCAAATAACGTAGAAAAAGTTTAAAGGAGAGTTCTTCTATCCTTCCCTGTCTACCCTTTCTACGAGCGGATTGCTTGCTGGTAGCTACGCAGACCATTAATCCGCTTTGCAAGCTTCGCAAGTACGTAGTGCGTTAATTACCGAATTCCATTGAGCTCTGGTAAACGTCTCCCGTGTTCGCGATCCAGGCTTCCACGTACACTACATCCGCCACGAAACTGGGCAGCAAGCATTTCAAAAGGGCTGGGTTACCGCGCAATACAAATTCGTCATTCACGCGCGCTTCGTATGACTGATGAACCACTGCAAGTTTCAATAGAGAATGGTTCAAAAGAAAAAAGCCATCCTAGCGATTTAGCTTCATTTCCCGGATTTCCTCGATTTCCTGTTTGCCTAGTTTTGTCTCAGAAAAACGAAGGAGGGGAAGAGAACCTAAGAACTAAAAACTAGCTAAACAGACCTACGATAGCAAACAGCCCCTTGTCTACTAGTTTGTAAGCGTGTGGGAGTATGTCAACTGCTGGTTCTTTGGTTGTTGTTATCTTTACCCGTCTTTGCTATGTCGGGTAAGACGGCGCTTCCTAAGTCGTCAAGCCAGGAATCAACAGCCAGAAAATCGGCCACAAAACTGGGAATGAGGCATTTCAAGGTAGCGCTGTTGCCCCGAAGTACAATTTCATCGATGACTCGCACCAAATAGGCTTGACTGACCACTGGAAAAAGGAGAGGCAACGCAAACAACATTTACCCTCGTTAGTGTCACCCGGCATAAACGTGGTTCCGTCCGAATCGATCCAAGCTTCAGCATACACGAAATCCGCCACGAAACTGGGTATTTCGCATTTCATTAACGCACTATTCCCCCGGATCACGTACTCGTTGTCTGCTTCGGCTTCGTACGACTGCGCCACCACTAAAATTTGTTTCCCAGCAATTTACCCCCCAATAAATACGACATTTTCACACTCCACTTTGTTAGCAGTGATCCCCCCCCAAAAAAAAATATAAATGGATAAAAAAAAGATGCATGACGCTTAAAGGAACCCTAGCTACCTTTTCAAAAATTTCCCGCCTCGGAATAATAGAACCTTTTTCGTTTACCCCAATCGTTCGAGGGAATTATCATGTCCCCTGAGTCGGAGAGCCAAGCTTCCACGTGTACAAAGTCCGAAACAAAGGCCGGGATGGAACATTTGAGTATCGCGCTATTGCCCCGTATGACGTATTCCGTGAGTACTTCGGCGGCGTACAACTGCGCGACCACTAGTACGTATATCAGTTATGGTTATTGTTATTACAGCGCTGAATCACTCGTACGTGCTGCGTAAGGGTGACTTTTGTAGTCACAATGATGTCAGAAAAAAGGAGTATAGTTATGTACTAGTTTTCGTCAGCCCCTTCACGACCTTCTCTCCGTTTTCCCCATTCATTTCCCCTCGCTGTTACTATTTTCCCTCACAAAAATCTCTGCACTGGTTAAGTTTTGGAAGAGCGAGTTGGGGACGATCATTTTCTTTTACCCTGCGTCGATGACTGCATCAAAGGGAATTCCTCGGTTACATCGCCGCTGAATTCCGCGCTTTGGCTCAGCCAGTAGGTGACGCTCACGAAATCCGCCACGAAACTCGGGATGGAGCACTTGAGCAGCGCAGCGTTCCCTCGGATCACGTGCTCGTTGTTGACCTCCGTCTGGTAGTTCTGCTGTACGACTGCAATGGCGTTCGCGGGTCTTTTAATTAACTAATTTACATAAACTCTCGCCAATTGACGCCTAATGTTATCGCACCATAAATCCCAAACGCCCTTTTCGCTTTCTTACATTCAAGTCCTACGAGATGACCTAAGAGATGCTCTACGCATTCTGAAGTGCGTGTGTCTGTGTGTGGGAAGGGCAACTTTGGGCCCGCACGTTGGAATTAATTACCGTAATCATTAGACGGTAGGAAAGCTTGGCCATCGTCCATATGCCAGGATTCCACGGTAACAAAATCCGCCACGAAACTGGGAATGGAGCATTTGACTAAAGCGCTATTGCCCCGGATCACATATTCCAGCATCACATCCGTCTGGTACATTTGCTGAACGACTGCAGAAATGGCGTTAGCGCCCGATATATAAATATAATGACACCAAGCTCACAGGCAAAAAAAAAAGAAAAAAAAACATGTCAAGGATGTCTGTCTCCTCCCCAATGAAGGGTGAGCATCCACGGCTAGACGTCAGACGGAGGAAAAACCTATATCGCTTTAAAAATATCTTTTTTTCGTGTCTAGGAGGCCTGAGCTCTGTATGTATACCCTTGCTGACTCTTTGAACACTTTCTGCTACGATTTTTGTATCATTTATATACGGTGTCCTTCGGGCAAAGGTCTCATTACCGTAATTGGTAGTTGGATCAAAAACATCGCCTTGGTCCGTGTACCAAGCGTCGATTAGCAAAAAGTCCGCCACGAAAGACGGAATTTGGCATTTGAAGAGCGCAGCATTGCCTCGAATCACTTGTTCCTTGTTCACATCAACTTCGTATGATTGACTCACCACTGTAAAAAGGAAGTTGGTCAAATTTCAATTCTGTAAAACAAAAAATCGTAATGGTTGTCCTCCCCTGCCTTGCGCCGTCCTGGAAAGAAATTCCGTAACAAACTGTAAACCTAAGCTGCTATGCCTAAGCTTGTTCCTAGGGAAGATTCCGCATAGGGGACTTTGGGAGAGACACATGTAGGGTGTTTTTTGGTTCTTAATTACCATCGGAAAAGTGTGTTGGGGGCAGGAGTAGGTCTTCTCCGTGGAACCAGGCGTCTACGGTCACAAAGTCGGCCACGTAGGATGGAATGTGACACTTGATGAGGGCTGCATTACCGCGAATAACGTATTCCTCGTACACGTGTGCAGTGTACGCTTGGCTCACCACTAATATGCGTAAAATGCCTCAGTTCTATTCTGTTTTTATGTTGTTTTTCTCCTTTAAGTTTTTTCAAAACTTTTGAAAGAATTATACGGTTGAAGCTAGTTTCAGACAAGGCAAAAACGGATGCTGCCCATTAAGATTAGAGCCCTATTTCGCCTGCTATTGGCTACTGCGTTTATCGTGCGTCGTTTGAGATGAGTCTCCGGAGAGAGGCGTGTTTTCGTGTCCCTCAATTTCAAATGTCCCCCCCCCCCCTTCGTGGTGTTGATTGAGATGGAACCCAGGAACCCCTCCCATCATTAATTAGTGAAGAGTAGGCTAGGCTACCTTACATTTTTTGATCCTCTTAATGAAATTTACGCTCGGTATAGTATATCCAATCAAAAATTAAAAGAGATCCAATTCAGTGACGTATAAAAAATTTAAAATAAAAGAATCGCCCCTGAATTCAGTAAAAAAATCTTTTAACATTCAATAAAAGTAACTATGAAATTTTTTAAAAAGTTAAAAAACACTTAAAAATACAAAAATAGAAAACTATTTTTAACTGAATTTAATAAAAAATATTTTAATATTCAATAAAAGAAATGAGGAAATTTAGGTTGAAGTGTCAGGTTAAGGGATGCAAGTCGTAAGGACATTTTGAATTGCTGATTTTAGAATTTCCATTTTTCTTGAAGCGAATTTTCGATAAATGTAAGGTAACCGTGGCCCTTTTTTAAATAATTGAATCAGAAAGGATCAAAAGGAACGCTAATTTACCTGCACGCACGTGGACGTCGCGAGACAAGATGGTACCAGCCGAGTTTTTGGCCATACAACGATACACTTGGGCGTGAACTTCTTGACGATAATCTTCCGCGCGGAAGGGCGGGAATACCAAGCTTCCTGACGTTTGAATCTAAACCCAACACAAACAACCGCCATGATTAATTCAACTATAGCTCATTACCAAGTTAACTTTCTCGCAAGTTCTACTTTTGTAACTCTTTATCTATTTTTTAAACAACCTTCTTTGCAATTGTAATTTTACAAACACCTCCCTCCCAAAAAAAACACACAAAAACAAGACCTCGCATTTCAAGGGATCGATTAATCTTTTTTTAAAAAAAGAAGAAAAGCGCAAAGATAACACTATAGTCCATCAAGCTCTTCTCATCGTTAAGAAAAAGAAGGCGGGGCCCAACCCTCTGCTTTTTATAGAAGCTTCCTTTTATGTTCCTCTCAGCAATTGCTCTTCCATACATCACCCAACCTGTCCTTCCGAGAATGCGAATGTCTCAAAGAAACTTTCGCGCTTTTGTCTTTTCATTTACTTATTTATTTATTAAAAAAAAAAAACTGTCACACAAATTTGTACCCAATTACCTGTCGCAAGCCTGGAACATCCGTGACGGGGCTGCCGTCCAATCGTACCCAAATTACTTCCGGTCGGGGATTCCCTGTAGCTGCGCATTCAATGACGGTGCCGGTCGTATTGGAGAAATCAAAGCGATTTGGGGGTTCGCGCAAAAATACTGGACCGGAAAGCGATTCATCAGCCCAAATTCCTACGTGCCAAACGGAAACAGAAAAACATACAAATTAGCGCCAGATGGTCTTCTTGCTGAGTTTTGAGTTTTGGTTGGCTCTTGCCACTCATTCCACAATTCCCTTTTACTATTACAAACACAATCTTAATGATGTTTGAATGTACTACTCCACGTATACAGGGCGTGTTTCCGCTCCTTACGTCCTTCTGTTCATAGTGATAGCGCCTCCTCCCCAAGCGACCTCTACAAAATAATCAAAACCTTCGCTCTCTTGTCCTTCGACTCAAATCTTTTCCGTTGGGTTTAGCTGAGCTTTCTATAACCCGCATCTTTGACCACATCTTGGACCCTAAACGACACAAACACACCTGGTTGGACTATTTTCCCTCGAACGCACCTGCCCTCCGAGAATGTGCATAAGTAACAACAAGCAAAAAGGTAGCTGAAAAAGCCAGCAGCTGCCTTAGCCCCCTAAACCGGTTTCGAGATTTCAGCTAAAGCAGCTGCTCGGGAGCGTAGCGGTTATCTTACAACGAACTGTTCATTACTAGAGTGCTACAAAGTCAACGGGGGAAAGCTACGGGCTGTAATCAGTAGCGCCTGGCCGGACTTTTTACATTATCCGGCTTTGCAACCCGACACAAGGACGACTCGACACAAGGGCGACTCGACACAAGGAACACTCGACTCAAAGACGATTCGACAGAAGGGCGAC